>CM061920.1:208333662-208596549 GCA_031002005.1 Vandiemenella viatica
GTATTTCGAAGTTATGAACAACATGTGTTATTTATACAGATAATTGTTCAACCAAATGTAGACAGTATTTTTTCTCCTTGTTTCAAAGGATAAGTGTGCAAAGTTTCATCGAGATCGGATGAAAACTGTGGATTTGTATGAGCAACAAACAAACCAACAAACAAACATACATTCATCTTTATATATAAAGATATAAACGCTTAATCAATTTAAAATTAATTTTTTAAATCGCAAACATTGACGGGGGAGGAATTTAACACTGAAAGTATATAGGATAATGATAATAAAAAGTACTAAGAAAAGTGTAATTAGATGACCAGGGAAATTACCATCGGAGCATCCACTCTATAGCAATTCAGTTCAATTGTTTAGGGCTTCACTAGTCATCCGAGTTGATGTATTAGAACAGGGAGAGGATGGGGACAAAAAACCGAATGAATTCGACTTAGACTTTTGAAGCAATCATCCTGACATTCATCTGGAGCATTTTTAGGAAACGAGGGAAACAGAAATCGAACCGAAACGTTAATTGCTCGAATACAATAATAGCGAAGTTTTAATTCCGTTATTTTGAGCCTCTTTAAATTTTGAGTTGTTCCAGAGCTTAGCAGCTGCACGTCCATGGGGCTTGCAAGTACCTGAGGTACGAGATATTTTAATAATTCCGTTCAGGTGTGACTACTCAGCATGATTATTGTTTGATGGGTTACGTTATCGCATCGGCGTCAATAATGCGATCGCTCATGACTATCTCGTGCGAACCTCAAAAGTGTAGACACGCGAAGACATGCGAATTCCTTAGGAAGCTGTATCAGATAATTTCTGCCTCCTACATACTTGTACTACTAGAACTGAATGTACCGAGATGTGATTGTGTAGTAACTATGTTTGCGAAGTTCAGAAGCACAATTACCGGGTTCAGTAACAAGCAATACGCATTCTTAATGAACAGTATTTGCTCTGCCATAGCCACTGACCTTCACAGTAATCGTACTTGGCGTCTGCTTCATATAGACGTCTCGACCTGGTTGTTGTTCCGTTTAACGTCCTGATTGACATGTTTGAGCAGGATGCTTGGTCAGACGCCACGCGGACTGCTTGAGACCACTCTCAATGGATGCTGATGAAATAAGTGAGCCTTATCGCAGCCTCCAATTGACTCGCCTGCTGCGGGCAGAAGCTCTGCACTCAATGAGGCAGCCTAGCCTCACGACAGGCACATCAAATTTAATTTGCCATTTTCGTTTTGCGTTAATTGGCTTCCTGCGTATTCACCCAACCACAGTTTATCCCGTCGTCCGGCAGACTTACGATCATAGCTGTATCATTCATTGTGCCATTTGCTGTTACTCTGACATTCACAATTTCTTTTTAGTTTAATCCATTCTCTCTTTTCTCACCTTTTCTCTCCCTCTCTCTCTCCCACACGCCTGCGTGTTAAGAGCGTGCTAACCAGTAACAAGATAATCAATCAGAAGATCAGTGCTTCAAATAGTCAGTAAATCGTTGGAATAATTTATTATTATTATTTACTTACAAATTGCCTGACTGACAAGATGATAAATAGACTATATTTTCAGCAGCACATGAATTTAAAACTTTTTAGTAGCGAGAACAACTTCAACATCATAATTTTTTCAGGATCATATTTCATCATTGTTTTCCAGCCAACTCTTCCCTAAGCCTTACAGTAGTACAGTAGTACTAGATACACATTCTTTCAATTCTAGAGGAAATTTACTTTACGTAACTACTTCTTTATGGAACACAGTCTTTTGAGACTTAGGCCTAAGCCCCGGTTATGCGTCATACGAAAATACGTTCATCTGTTCACTCCAATATTTGTGTATATGGCTGTTTCTTTGTATCAGTCTATCTATAAATCCTGGGAACACATTATTTTCAGTGTAAATGTATATGTTAATACAACTCTTCCTACATCTTTTTGTTAAATACATAAGTGGTTCTACAGTTGCTCATAGCTTTGTTGTTCAAAACGCATTTGGGTTTAACTCATTTCGCTCAGATACTACGACAGGATAGTCGATGAAGAGAGAAATTAGCGGGTAAGCTGTAATGTTAATTGGAAGCTACTGATTACTGGATAAAGTACTACTTAGTTGTAAACTAGTTTCAGAATACAAAGATGAAAATATTAAAATAGCAACAGATAAATTAGGTTATACGTAGAGACCTTAGCGACAAATTCAATTGCAAAATCCTCTAGTTCTAAGCGCTAAGCAGACACACTGAATTTCATTTCGAAAATCATTTGGATAAAAAAAAACGAAAAAATCCTTAAAGAGGCAGTAAAAAACTACGAATATGTTTACGGTGAAAAAATTAATAAGTTTAACATACAATCAGTTCGTTGGATAGACAATTTATTTCTTAAAAATATTCGGTATGATTTTGTGATTTTAGCTGTGAAATAATAGTTAAGTTGTGGGTGACATTAAAGACTTCTAGTAGGCCTACTCCTGGAAATATTAGCGATCATATGGCCCGTAGGAGTGTGCTTGTGTTTTGGATGAGAGATGAAAGAAGGGAGAATGAGAAACCCGGTGGGGGTCAGTTTAGGTCTACTCTCCGAAAGGCACTAGGTACCACCGAATCAACTGACGAATCACCACAACAATGCTATTGCTGTATGCCCTCAGTCCATACGCACTGCAGCGAAGTTTGAGATATAATCCAGGACTTTTTGTGAGCAGGCTGCTGATTATTAATTGTGTACCACCAACTCTCTACCCGCAGGCCACGTCCTGATGATGAACATTTTCTCCACTACCAGGAGTGGAACCAGTTAACCCCGTGTCAGAGACAGACACCATCACGGTGCCGCATCCAACTGAACCTTATGGCACATATATTAAGTTACTATACCACCAGTTCCGCAGATATTCGATGTCAGTAACGACAGTCTATATATAGTTAATCGATCGATTTGGATCCGAAACTGGACTTCCAAAAATTCTCAGCAGATTATACTACTGTTCTTATAAATTAATTAAATTCTAACTGTTTTAGAAAAACTGATTTACATGTAAAAAATCGTTATGTCTTGCGCAAATATTTTTGTTGCGAATCTGTTATGTTCAGGTCTCGACTGAAGACGTCGAAAACGGATGCTTAGAATGGCAGTTTCAATTATCAACGCGCCGATCATGAAATTATCTATTCACCTCTGATTGAATCTCGATTTTGTAGCTTGCAGAAACAACAACTTAGGGACCGTGCACAAACTACGTGGCTCGGTCCAGGGGGGGAGGGGGGGGTTGGCTGAAGGGACGTTGGGCTACGTGGAGGGAGGGGGGGGGTCCGAGCCAGGCCACGTAGCTTTCCTCTCATAACATTTTTCACAGTTAAAATTAGGAATTTCCCTCAGTTAATTATCTCTGTATGTAATTTACAATAGTCTGACAAGAGAAAACAGTAAAAAATGTCTTCTGGAATCAAAAGGAAAAAAATCTACGTGCTACGTGGGGAGGGGGGGGGGTTCACAGGAGGCCAAAATGGGGCTACGTGGTTTATGCACGCCCCCTTACCGGAAGGAATCGAAAGATAAGGAACCAGAACCAGAACCAGAACCAGAACTTCTAGAAACAGAAAAGGAAAATAAAAAAATCTTACAGAAATTTATGACACTCGTTTTGTTTGTAATAGACGTTCAGATTCCGCTTACTGTTTTCTTTCGTTGGTTGTATGTTGGTTCACGTCTATTGGTATGCAGCGCTTGCAGTAGTTCGTTCTCTGCTGCCCACGTTCAATTTAAACGCAATTTGTTCGACTGCCGACTATTCAATCCACTTATTCTACCCACTAATCCTTAAGTTGTGTGAACCAATCTTCTGCTGTAACTCTTTCCTTCCGATCCGTTAGTGAGTCTGCACTAACGAAAAAAAATCGTAATGTGTAGTGTGATGAACGAGCGAATGCAGTAACTTCTCTCTCGACAGGGGCTAACTGGTCTGGTGATCAAACTTTTAGCACTATGGATTTTGGCCAGGACAGTAGGACAGATGTCGGTGAACAATTTTTGATAGTCAAACTTTTGGGTCAAATTCGAACGCGAGGTACGTATGGAGTGAGATCATAAGAACTGTTGGCGGTGATTTGTCTGTCAGATATGGATGTAAACTTTGCGGTCCACCGACTAGCCTTCGGAAGGGTAGCCCTAATGGGGTTAAGCATCCTCTTTTATTTCATCAGGACAATTTTTTGTCGCTTTTAGGCTCCGTGTAATTAATTTTTGGTTTGAATTGACCTCGTCGAAGTCATTAGAGACGGAAAAGCACTGGAGGTAAGAAATGAAGGGAATTCGGCGATGCCGTTTTGAAGGAACCATCCCCGCATTCGCCTGGAGCGATTTGGGGAAACCATGGGAAACCCGGACTTGAATAGCCAGACGGAAATTCAAACACGCGTTCTCGCAAATAGGAGGCCAGAGCGTTACCTCTCACGCACCACGCTCGGTCCGTAAAAACACAACTTGATTATTTCCAAAGAGTTGGGTGGATCTGCCAAGGATGGTGTTTATTCCACGCATATCCTCCTAACATCTGAAAGAGGTGGCGACCTTCTTTCTCGAATTGTAAGGAAGCTGTTCACTTTCATGTTGGCATTTGGCATGATAATTAACAAGTCGCAAGCAAGGGCAGATCCTGAACAATACTCCTAATTTAAAGTGTAATTAAACGTGTAACAAACAATGGTGTCCATTCGGAATTGTTTGAATCTCCAGATCGTTAGACGGTACTTGTAAATACACCAGTCTGAAATTTGAAATATATTGGCAACTTAGCAAAATCCATTAAACAGAGAAGCTATGGAGTTATGTTCTATACGGAATTAGAAGAAGTTTAGAGAAACATTGTAGAAATTAATCATTTGTTTGTTGGTTACGTTTTAAATAATGTGCCAGTGAGCGCTCTGGTAGCTCAGTGGTCGTCGACGTAGTGGTAGCGTGTTTGCTTCGCGTTGCAGAGGTTGGCGGTTCGAGTCCGGCCTCGGGCATGGGTGGTTTTAATTAAGTGTTGTGTTCGTCTTGTGTCGTCCTTACATAAGAGGGAAAATAATCCCACTGAAATGAAAAATAGACTGAGCTGGCTGTATGACTAACATGGCCAAATGTCAATTTAAAACAAAAAAAAAAAAAAAAAAATGTGGTTAAGGCGCTCGTCTTCCAAACTCCGCTGCTCCGGTACCGGTTCAAATACGGGGGAGGGGGGGGGGAGAAGCAGGAAATTTGACGAGTTATGTTTGATCATATGAGCTACGTCAGATCTTTCCGTGGTACGGATTCCATGAGAAACTGTAGGTCCCAGCGCAAAGGAACTGGTCCTCCTATCTCTGACACAGTGTCATAGTATGCCTAGTTTGGGTTGTGTATTAATTTGGTTTTTATCGTTTAAGTGTTCTTTATGATACGAAGGATGGATAATGTTTGACGACAGAACATACCAAATCAAACAAAGACTCACTTCAGAGACTCACATGCTATGAGAGTTCATTGATACTGTACTTTAAGTACACAGAGAATATAGGTTGCTGAGTATATACACTCCTGGAAATTGAAATAAGAACACCGTGAATTCATTGTCCCAGGAATGGGAAACTTTATATACACATTCCTGGGGTCAGATACAATACATGATCACACAGACAGAACCATAGGCACCTAGACACAGGCAACAGAGCATGCACAATGTCGGCACTAGTACCGTGTATATCCTCCTTTCGCAGCAATGCAGGCTGCAATTCTCCCATGGAGACGATCGTAGAGGTGCTGGATGTAGTCCTGTGGAACGGCATGCCAAGCCATTTCCACCTGACGCCTCAGCTGAACCAGCGTTCGTGCTGGACGTGCAGACCGCGTGAGACGACGTTTCATCCAGTCCCAAACATGCTCAATGGGGGAAAGATCCGGAAATCTCGCTGGCCAGGGTAGTTGACTTACCCTAGAGCACGTTGGGTGGCACGGGATACATGTGGACGTGCATTGTCCTGTTGGAACAGCATGTTCCCTTGCCGGTCTAGGAATGGTAGAACGATGGGTTCGATGACGGTTTGAATGTACGGTGCACTGTTCAGTGTCCTCTCGACGATCACCAGAGGTGTACGGCCAGTGTAGGAGATCGCTCCCCACACCATGATGCCGGGTGTTGGCCCTGTGTGCCTCGGTCGTATGCAGTCCTGATTGTGGCGCTCACCTGCACGGTGCCAAACACGCATACGACCATCATTGGCACCAAGGCAGATGTGACTCTCATCACTGAAGACGACACGTCTCCATTCGTCCCTCCATACACGCCTGTCGCGACACCACTGGAGGCAGGCTGCACGATGTTGGGGCGTGAGCGGAAGACGACCTAACGGTGCGCGGGACCGTAGCCCAGCTTCATGGAGACGGTTGAGAATGGTCCTCTCTGATACCCCAGGAGCAACAGTGTCCCTAATTTGCTGGGAAGTGAAGGTGCAGTCCCCTACGGCACTGCGTAGGTTGCGACGGTCTTGGCGTGCGTCCGTGCGTCGCTGCTGTCAGGACCCAGGTCGACGTGCACGTGCACCTTCCGCCGACCACTGGCGACAACATCATGTACTGTGGAGACCTCTCGCCCCACATGTTGAGCAATTCGGCGGTACGTCCACCCGGCCTCCCGCATGCCCACTATACGCCCTCGCTCAAAGTCCGTCAACTGCACATACGGTTCACGTACACGCTGTCGCGGCATGCTACCTGTGTTAAAGACTGAGATGGAGCTCCGTATGCCACGGCAAACTGGCTGACACTGACTGCGGCGGTGCCCAACCGCTGCGCAGCTAGCGCCCTTCGACGGCCAACACTACTGTTCCTGGTGTGTCCGCTGTGCCGTGCGTTTGATCATTGCTTGTACAGCCCTCTCGTAGTGTCCGGAGCAAGTATGGTGGGTCTTACACACCGGCGTCAATGTGTTCTTATTTCAATTTCCAGGAGTGTAACTGAAAAGAAGTTGGGGTGACTACAAACTGAACCGTAAGGCCTATTTCTATCAAGAAATGCAGGACAATGATCGTGCGAACTGACTGGAATTAGAAATTTTGGTGTTGCACCCAGTCAGTTTGTGAATTGTTACCGCCGCTTTCATATAGCTGCTCGTCGTCATTAATAACTTTTTCCTGTCGTGAGCATGCGGTGGGAAAGCAGCTTGCGGTACGAACACAAGTGTGTCGCTCAGGACGAGTGCCTGCCATCCTCTCGCCAAACGCAATAAAACTTTCTCCTCTTAATTAAAAATAACTCCCTTCGGTAACGAGGCTTGTCTGAACAATGCGCGCCGGGAACCTGTTGCTTGGTTACACGTCGAGAAACTTCCTTCGCAGGCTACGTGTCGGGCCCAATCCAATTGCTGACTGTGTCCCTAAATAATGGATGCAAACTTGATTGCATGTCGTGAGATACGCGTCCACAAGTTCCGTCGGATCTGCTGTTTTTTGTCGTATAGAAACAAGATATCCACTAGCTGTGTATAGTATTGTGTTTGTGTCCTCTGAAACAAGAATTTCTTGGCCAGAAAATATCTTCCTAATTATTTGTAACACACAAATGAAGGAGCGGCACGATGTCTCAGTGGTCAAGGCGTCTGACTGGCGTGAAGGGTCCCCGGTTTGAATCTCTGTCTCGACGGGGATTTTCATAAGGCCTCAACCCGACCTTAACCTCTGACACGGATTACTCTGTAATGTTAAGTACGCCAGAGCACTCCAGTGGTTAGGACTCCACGCTAAATTGTAGTTCTCCTCTAAAGGTTAACGCTCTGGCCTCACATTCTGGAGAACGCGAGTTCGAATCCCCGTCCGGGCATCCAGATTTGGGTTTCCATGGTTTACACAAATCACTCCAGGCGAATGCCAGGATGCTTCCTTCAAAAGGCCATGGATGAATTCCTACCCACTCCTTGCCCGCAATATTTACCCGCCTCTCATGACCTCAACGTCGATGAGGCGTAAAGCCATAAGCAAAAAAAAGTTCTCCTCTAGGGGTAACCACCCCAGTTGTAACACGGATGTGTACACATCCAAAGAATATTCAAACCAAAAAGAAGGGTTAACGTGTTTCTAGATGGCCCAAACTGTAATGAACTACACTTAATGGTTCCTTGAGGTTTATTACTATGTACACAAAACACTGGTAAACAATAACAAATGTGGTACAGTTAGCGGATGACCGTCGAGAAATTTAGCCTGGTCCTGATCCGGGGTAGAGAGACGGCTTCTACTTCTCGCGAACTTCCGGTGGTCTTCTGTAGTTGAAGCTGGTTCCGCGGTCAGGCCGGAACTGGCGGTGGAGCGGCCGGCTACGCTTATATAGGCGGCCTGGCGCAGGAATTCCGTTGTGTGGTAGTACGGCGACCTCTGTAAGAAATAGTCCCACTTAGCTTCTAGATGATTCTATTTGTTTTCCTGGTTTGTTTTGATGTCTCTGCGCCTGTTTGGAGTCGTATATGTATCCCGGCGTGCAGGCGCGTTGTGTATGAGGTCTGCCTTGCAGGGGCCTTTACTGGCAGACTGAACACAAACTAACATACATACAACAAATAAATTGTTTTATACGGAATATCGTACTCAGTAACATTTAGGTTGTAACATTTTGTGTAATGTATCAAATAGTATCTGCATATGTTGATCTTACCAATAGTTTGTAACATAGATAAACTACAATCAGTCGGTAGGAGGCCTCGTTTCCGCATTTGGGCAACTAATTTTCTTGGCATTAAAAAAAAAAAGACTTGTTTTGGTTTTGAAGGCTATTATAGTAACTCTCGAATGTATCTACTTCGTTAACCGTAAGGGTGTATATATCTTAATGTAGCTAAGCTTAAGTCTTCCATTTCATAAAAAAGAGTAATTGAAGCTTCAGAATAGAAGATTTTTATCCTAGTTATATAGTCGTACACAAGAAAAGATAAAATTGATCCACATTACACATTCGTGAGGTTCTGTTTTGTGGGCCAATGCGAACGCTTTAAGTAAGTCTATGAGAAAACTTTAACGGTCTCCTGACGAAAATATTATTCGTCTACTATCTATTAACGTGGTATCCCCACACGCCTCTTCCTATTACTATTAATATTATTCCGCGATTCACTAAAAGTGTGTGGCGGAGGGTGCAATGCACCTATACGGAAAGGTAATGGTTTGGAAGGGATATACGGGATATGGCAGAAGGCGCCCATGAGCTATTGTGAGAACCATCCCAGCATTCGCGTGGAGTGATACGGGAAAACCATGGAAAACCCAGATCAGGATGGCCGGAGAGCTTTATCGAAAGCTACTCCTGTCGGATTATAAGTTTACTCGCCAGGTAAATCCTTTATATCTTAAAGAACATGAACAGTGCTTGTATTCTGATTCGAGGAGGAGCAATGTGTTTCATGGCCTGCTTAGTGCTTGAATTTATTTTGATGTCACGTTTCAATTCTGGTTGGAATCTGTACGGTTTCATGTAGTGTAGAAACCACAGCGACTCTGCTTCGTGGACTTTATATTTGATTCCCTAAGAAACATCGTTATTGGAAATTATGAAGCAGTATAGACAACACAGTATAGCACAAACAAAAGACGTAAAATTATGGTAACAATAAATGTTGGCTGATTTGTCGAGAATGGTGAATTCTGGGCTCCAATCGTATTTTTTTTTACTCTGTGCTTTACTCCTCGCCGATTTGAGGGCAGGAAAGGAGTTGAGATAGGTAACGGGAAGGGATTTAACCACGGCTTTGTGAAGGAGCCATCCCGACATTTGCCTGGAGTGTTTCCGAGACTCCATGGTAAACCGAAATCTAGATGGCTGTACGGGAATTTGAACCCACAACCTCCCTATTTCCAGGCCGCTGATAATATGGTAGTGTAATGTAGCAAGGAATTTCCTTTTTTCACTACTCTGAATTTGTCTTAAAAGTTAAGTATTGTTTATAAAGGGGAGGATACCACTACCGCATTTACTGAAGGATGACGTGCACGTATTGGATTCGTAAAAACCGAAAACTTTGACAAGTGTATGTTAATACACAGAAAAATAGATGTTTCTGTGGTACATTCTTATAGAGAAACGTAAATGTGTACAGATCTTCCCGTTAATACTTATCGAAGTGCTAATAACTTTTCCATCTGTGAGGCAGCAGGTTCTGGTTGGCCGGTTAAAGCAACGATTTGGCGTACAATGTCCTTGAACAAAGGATACTCCTGTTGTTCTGCTGACCCGATTAATTCGAACCGCAGTTCCCTCAGGGTTCCGCAACCACAGCGGAAGGCCATAATAAACCCAGATACCCGAGGATCATTGCTGCACGGCGGAAAAACGTTAACGGGCCGGAGAGGCGGCAGTGGCGGGTGAAGCCGAGTTTTTGCTAAGCGTAGCGCTCAGGCGGATCACTAGCCGCTCACTTCGCGTAGGAATTTATTTTCAGCCAGCGTATTTACTAGCCACGGCGCGTACAGAACTGATTGTCATGGCTGACCTTCGCACTGCAACTAAATGCCTCTTCATGTGCGCCGGAAGCGGAACTTGCTTTACACGAGTGGCCTGCTTGAATAGCAGCGTTATTTAGAAACACGCAAGGGCTGGATCGGAGGATCCTAACTTTGAGCCTGCCTGGGTTAACAATTTGCTCGGTTTTCTGTGTTCTGCTTACGGGAGTTCACGGTATTTATGCAGAAAAATATTACGTACTATGGCATTTAGCTTCACTGACATACGATTTTTATGCTGATACCTGGTTCGACTTCATCCATGTTGAATTGGAGATTTGTGCTGTGAATTCCCTGATAAACTATTAAAGAAATGTTGGCTGGGTGGGGAAAAAGGAGGAGCAGCCCGCCTTTTCCTCTTTCTTGATTTTCCTCCTTTCCTTATAAATATGGTTTTAAAATATTTTGCGAGAGTTTGTTCACGTCATTTGTTTTTACTATCTATTGAAACTACCACTTGCTCCGAACATTACAAAGTTTTTGATAACCCATTGGTACACTTGTTTACAAAGCTTCTCTGTAAAGAATATTTGAAGAAGTATTGACTGGTGCTTATGTATATAGATTGCTTTCTTTGTGTGTGTGTAAAGTTTCATATAAAATCCATAACTGAATCGTATACTATTTTCGAATATATCAGAGTAGGACTATTCGTACGCAAGCAAAAATTAAAAGCAACAAAACGTTGCTTTTATAACAGTTACTGTATGAACTTGTGGTTCTCAACCCGGAGGTTTGTTTGATGCTTCCGAAGAAGGCGTACTAAGTCTAGTAGCAGACGTTAGAAGGCCAGTTGCTTCCCTCCTTACATAACATAAAGCGATAATCCTTCCGGTTAAATGAAACCTACAGTTTAAAGTGGAATAAGAACCACAGAAACGTTCTGGCGTGCCTAACATTACACAACAAGCTGTGCCAGACGTGAAGGTAGGGTCAAGGGCCTTTGAAAATCTCCACCGACTGAGGGATTCGAACCGGGAACGTTTCAGTCTTCAGTCAGACAGCTTAACAACTTTTTTAATTTTTTAAAAATACATTTGTCTTCTTTTTTTTCGCTATACAGCCATCTGAAGGGTGATTTCGGATTATCCAGGGTTTCAGTTTCTGCATTGTATATTGTTTTCAACTAATTATAGACACCACATGGCCAACACGACAGTATCAAATATAATACTTAAACACCCGTACCCTCGACCGGACTCGAACCGGCCACCCTCGGCAAGCGGAGCCAGTACCCTGCGCCTACGCTGCTACTAAGCCACCGTACCGCTTATGGGAACTTATAGTACAGGTATATAAACCATGACCGTGCTACCTTTCATTAAAACCTATTCATTGTTTTAAGATGCATACACTCTTTTACCATTATCTTAGGCAAATATTTAACTTATCGGAATAAAAAGTATTATGTATGTTAACATATAAGTTATCATTATGCATATTTCCGTTTAATAAGTTTATTAGATTTTACGTGAGAGACAAAAGTTCTCAATTTTATGGTTGTGGCCTCTGTATCGTCAGTAGTGAGCATTGCAATCACTAAAAAAAAAATGTAGGCAGAGCTTTTCAAAGAAAACTATAAACAAATATTTTTAAATATATATACATAGATTTTTTTTTATTTGTCTCTTGTAAACAATTTTACAAAAGGTATTCTTTCTCTCGCCGGCATCTTGAGTTTGATGTATTATTCGTGAATAGACATGAGGGCCAGGAAGTAGCGAATAAGTATAAACCCCGCCAAAACTCAAGTGATTACGCCGCGGACAGCAACTTCCACACGCGCAACTTCAGACCAGAGGTAAAACCATCCCCCGGGCATCAACTGCTCGCTACCTCGCTGTAACACTTGACATGGCGAGCTCACATCAAGCGACTGGTTACTGTTCGGCTCTACGCTCTTTTCCCGATACTTAACCAGGAAAGCTCATTGCGCCACATCTAGGAGTTTCCATTTGCTGCTCCTTGATTAGGCCGATAGTTGAGTATCCTTGCCCCGTCTGGGGGTACACTGCTACCTGGCGCCTGAGAAAGTTGCAAGTGAGCCGACGCCGGCAGGGTAGGGGTAGCGTGCTTGCTTCGCAGGGGTCGCCGGTTCGAGTCCGGCCGAGGGCAAGGGTGGTTTTAATTAAGTGTTGTGTTCGTCTTGTGTCGTCCTTACAAAACAGAGAAAACAATCACACTTAGATGAAATCTGTACATTGTAAAACGAAAAAAAAACAACACATTGAGCTGGCTGAATGGCTAACATGGCCGAATGCCATTAAAAAAAAAAAAAAAAAAAAAAAAAAAAAAAAAAAAAAAGTTGCAAGTGCTACAGAACAGAGCGCTGAAGTGGGCAATAAATACATCTGTCCTGCCATTTCCCCACTGACGCAGTCCACTAGGCGTCTGAAACTGCCAGGCTTATTGAAAGATTCAGGCAACATGCCTATAAATTCTACAGTGCAGCGCATCACTATGCCAATCCACTGGTCAGTTGTCTCGGCGAATATGGAACTGCCGCTGACAAACATAGGAGGCCACTGGTGCTGACGGAGCGCTAAGGTACAACTAATAATACACCATCAAGACGACCATCCAGAAGTGAAGAGAAGACCTATCAAGAGAAGACAGAGGGAGGAAGTGTCCCAGGGCAACAATTCCCAAAATAACTAGCGTTAAGGCTGAGATTGGTGTGAATTATAGAACAGACATGAATCCTGATTTAATAAGTTTGCTGTATGAAATAATATAAGAATTTATGTTCATAATTTATAGTTGCGTCCTCAGCCGAGTCGTTTTGTTCATATCCTTGAACAAGCTGATAATAACCCATAACTTGCCATCCAAAATTAGATTTTACATTTTTTTTACCGATTTTTGCTGAATGGTGGCATCCTTTCCTTCGTCAACTGGCGTATGGGATACTTAATTGCAGTAGTGCAGCTAATTAAAATAAGAAGTACGCCACTACTTTTACAAACTCGTTTAAATGTATTTCCGGGATTAAGAGGTAAATCCAATAGATTAAAGTGTAATTTGTCTGAACGTGTTTGCATACGGGTAGATTGTGAGATGAATACATCGTATCCGCTTAAAAAATATCACTTGAAAAGTAAGAATCATCTTAATTACAATACAAAACAGGGGTTGAGGTGGAAACTCTCTAAGTACGAACTAGGAAATAGCACCAGATTTATTGCATTTGATAGATACACAAGGTCTACCCTCCCCCCCCCCCCCTCCACACACACACCTCCCCCCATTTAGCTTACAGTGAGGGGCTGGATGGCAGATGGAAAGAGGATTACAAGACGACTTCTGAGAGGGGGGCTCTCCCCTTTTAACAGATGATACGACTGTTTTTATTGAAATATTGGTAGCCCCTTCTTTGATACGCAAACACCCTTCAAGTTTGGACGCACTTGTCTCGCACTGTAGGAGCTAAAACACTCTTTTGAGAGGCAGAGGGCGTTGAGGAGTTGTACTCAAGAAGCCAGGCAGTAGTCTCCCTTTTTGTCTCGTAATTAATGGCTGCAGGACCCCACCCCAGGGCTGCGAATGTCTTTAGGACGCCCTCAACGGGTCTGGAATGCTTCATTTAATTCGTTCACACTTTTCATTAAAAAACTTCATAAAATCAGCCAAAAGGTGGTCGTTCATAATCTCACTTTTCGCTTCTAACAAATACTCAGATATACGCTCGAAGAGTGGTGGGTGAGCGATATGCTCGGGCCTGATATTCTGGAGTACGCGGGTTCAAATACCTGTCCCGCTCTCTCCATTTCGATTTTTCACGGTTTTCCCAAAATTTTACAGGCGAATGCTGGTATGGTTAATTCAAAAGACCATTGACGAATTCGTTCCCGTTCGTTCTTCTCAACCATCTTCCGCGTATAACGACATCAACGTCGACTAGGCGTAAAGCCCCAAGAAAAAAACAAAAGAAATACCGGCACTCTGAACGGATAATCAGTGCTACAAGCAAAACTGAAAAGGCAATAATCAACTGCAATGATCGTTTCAATAAGCTTCCTTCACAGTGTTTCCACCCTACGAAAACAAAAGTCGCTAGACCTGGTCTCAAAACTCACTAGATTACGGGATATTTAGAACTAAAAGATTCACTAGAAATCGCTAAATAAAATAAAGGAAAATGGTAAGGTAAGTAATATAAAAATATTTTAATGATTAGTATTTTCATTCATTAAATTCAGCATAACATTGTATTAAAAATCAACATCAAATTCTTCAATCGGTATTTCTTCATGATCTTGGTCTATCAATGGAGTTACAGAACTTGCTAACTAAAACTAAAACAAATACTATCATAATCTAACTCAAGGCAGGTATAGCTAAACAAAAACGTATGGATGAAAGTGTTATATCTATGGTCAAAGTTTTTTTTTCTGTAACTGTGATCTCTGACAATGCTTTATACTAATCATGACTGTACAGTGCTGCCAGTATATTTTTCGAAACTCTGCAAGATTGAATATTACTAAAAATCACCAAATATTTTTTTAGCGATAACAGATTTAAGAATATCGCTATCGAACTTCAAAATTCACTAAATCTAGTGATAAAATCGCTAAGGTGGCAACAATGTTCCTTCATCGTAATTTATTAATGTGGTAAGAAGTTAATTCCGTAATAGTTACTGTAGAAACTGGACTGAAACAAGTATATTAGTATATTAGTAGTATAGTATACTATATACCGTTTATTTGTCACAGTTGCTGCATTCCTGAACTGAAAACATTTGGATGTTTTGCTTTTATCGCCTATGTACGATGTTCTATCGAAGTGTAAGTTACACGGAACTGACAGAAAAGTGAGGATCAGAGGTTTCTGGGTGGCTTGCATTAGTTTCCTGACAGATTGACTAGTGTGGAGGGAGTATAGCTGTAGAGTAGTCGATGATATCATGAGGCGATCTTAGTTATCAACAAAATATAGAATTAAACGTCTCTTTCTGTGATACATATGGTAAAAAATGTTTAGCTTTGTGTAGTAATATTCACGATTTGCATTCATCGAACATTATGACAGTTTATCATTGCTGGACGAAACTTAGAGCCAGTTTAAGACTCTTCGGTTTTTGTTGTGGTAAAGTGATTGACTGGCTGGTATACAGCAACTTCGATTTGCGCCAGTGCAAATATTAGCTTTTGCTTTCTTGTCTGAAGTATGTGTTGAAAATTTTTGAAAGTGGGTAATCGGAAAAATGATACAAATATTTCAGTGGTCACCGTGGTACTATCACAAAATATTTGCTACTTCGTCCAGTGAAAAGTTTTCTTTAACCATTAGAAGCGAGCAACAAGGTAGTGTATGCTTGAGATTTTACCACGATGTGGAGAAATAAAAATTTCAATAATTTTTTTTGTCTATTCTATTCTGTATTTACCAAGCAAGTGGTTTGATCAGCACTGTTTGTGTTAATCTAAACGCTGGATCTGCTCATTATACAGATGACTTTTATTTGAATTACGATGGAACGTATGCTCCGGTGTCTACTTCCGAAGTCATTTTATTACCCCTCTCTTATTTATTATTATTATTATCTTATATCCTTTGAGTGTTAAATTGCTCCATCCACCATATACGAATTTTAACCTTAAATTCATTCAATGTGTTTGGTAAATTATTCATTGCTTTCTTTGGTAATTTATTCCAATCACAGACTACTTTACCCACACTTCTCAAGGGACCGGATATAACAGCATCTGCCTCAGTTTACTAACATGTCGTGGTCTGCCCCCTATCTGATAGCTATGAAACACTTCCCTGATCAAGTTACTTGCGACTTAGGCACAGAGTAAATTAAGTCAGAGGAATAAGTGAAAGAGTTGACGCCTATTTCTATTTTTCTTCACTCGTTCCTGTAGGAGTTAGCAAGCACAGAAGTTGAACTCAGTTTTAATGGACGCCTGCATCTGTCAACCAGAGTCGGGTGGATTGCAGATTAGATCCAGACAGAATACCAGCTCGCACGGTTTTGAGCTATGCTGTCACGCTTTTCTTTACAATCCTGTTTCGTTCGTCAGTGAACACATAAAAGAGTGGTGGAACAAAATAGTCGTTGCGTTGTATAATATGATGTGGAAATTGCTTAAAACCGACTCTCCTATTTCGTAAACAATTCGGGGTAGGAGTTCCAATTATTCAGAGCTAAACAGCAAGTACTCCTTACGATATCACAGGAAATTTGTAACCGATAGTGGAGAGTGAATGGTAACGCTCTGTCCTCCCATTCGGGATAACGCGGGTTCGAATCCCCAATCCGCTCATCTAGATTTTGGTTTTACATTGTTTCCCCAGATATCTCCATGCGAATGCCGGGATGGTTCCTTCAAAAAGGTCATGGCCGAATTCCTTCCCGTTCCTTGCCCCCCCCCATCCTATCCTGCCTGCAACGACCTCGACGAAACGAGGTGTAAAACCTTAAGAAAAAAGGAAATTTCAAGATATGGACTGAAGTTATGGGGGTTTTACATCAAAAAGATGATCCTGCCAGAGATATCCATTTGCTAGGCGACCTTGAATTAGTTTACACCGCTGCTAATTCTCAACGCTGTCCCTCGACAGTATCTTTGATATCTAACTAGCCTGCGTTTGGGTGACTCGTTGGCCCGACAGAAACAGGGTCATACTCACGGATTTTCTACTCCCCTCACTTAATATTTTATCAGTCAAATGATTTATCAAAAGATGCGTATAGTGAAACTAATCGTTACTAGTCAATGATCACAACAAAATACGCTTTTGTTTTTTTATCTGAATATATTTAAAACTTATGGACTTTAAAAATACCGGAAAGAAAAAAGAAAAAATTGAAGTATTTTAAATGTGGTGCTACAGAAGCATGCTGAAAATTAAGTGGACAGACAAAGTAAGAAATGAACGAGTTTTGAAAATGATGGGTGAGGAAAGAAGTTTGTGGAAGAAGATTACAGGAAGAAGAGACAGGCTGGTAGGTCATATTTTGAGCCATGCTGGATTGGTTAATTTGCTGGTGGAGGGAACAGTCGAAGGTAAGGACTGTAGAGGAAGACAGAGATTAGAATATATGAAGCAGATAATTGAGGACGTGGGCTGTAAGGGGCATGTAGAGAGGGAGAGTTTAGCACAGGATAGGAAGGGATGGAGGATTGCATCAAACCAGTCGAAAGACCGACGACAGAAAAAAAAAAAATAAAAAAAAAAAAAATGCATTCACTCTCCAATCCAGTCAACACACAAATATTACACAGTTTCTTGTAGAATACGTAATACACATTTATATTTCACTTTAGCGGCTTTTGTCACATACAGAGCTGATGCTAGATGCTAGTTCGATTAATACCATCTGCACCATTAGACCTACAATTTTTCTCACTCTCTGGCAACAACTCTGGCGTCTACCAACTGTTAAAACTAAAAATTACTAAATTTAAGACAAAGGTTACTAACACAGATACTAAAATCCTTCTAATGTTGTGGAGCTTTACCTGATTACAGAAAATGTACACCACATTGTGTTAATATATATATATATATTGGTGAAGTGGAAATTCACAAAGTCGAAGCAACGAAGTTTACTTAAGGAGCCGAATGTTCGGTATTTTACGTCTACCGAATAAAACTGGGCTGCTCGCTACGCATTCTGAAAGAATAACGGTAGAATGCGCACTACAGCAGAGCAGAGAGGGATCAGGACCCCCACGGGGAGTGAATTTTAATAAGTTAGCTGCGCTGTGTGATGAGCAGGGAGGCCCCGGGCTCAAGCCAATTAATTCCTTCCCCTTTCCGTGGGGTGACTCATAATTAGCAAATCTTGAGTGCACACTTGATGGCGCAAGCATCCACGCTCGAAACAACTCGAGAGTGTAAAATATTTCCCCGGTTGGGTTGTCCGTGAAGTTAGCCTAGCGCCCGCAAGAACACGGCTTATTATTTTACCTGGCTCTTAATTCCGCCTTCACTGCCTCAGCTTTTCTGCTCACCGGTTCATTTTAACGCCAGAAAATCCTCATTCCGATTTCTGTTCTGTCTGTTACTTGTTGCATTAAATGTACGAGGGTTGTAAAAGGAACTGATATTAGGTCTGAAACGCTTACTCGTAGCAGTATTATTGGGTTAACAGGCACGTAAAAATCGTCAATACTAATAAAAGACCAGTTTGGTCATAATCCCATGATGTTCTGATGTCTCAAATCCACGTATTCATTATTAGTTCCTTTTGTTTATTTATATTCATTCGATGTTTTCGTTATAATCTACGTCCATAGATGTGGCTATCATAGCAAACTTAGAACTAGAGTTACACATTTATGTATTTGTAGGGCGTCAATATTTTGTACCTTTAAATTAAAATTTGAAACCAGTCATGAAGAAAGGTCTGTATTAGTTAAAATCTACGTGTTAATTATGAAGATGATTGTGCAATGGAACAAGCTAGAACTGAAATACATAGTGCATTATTACATCATTACAAAATCAAGATTATGAGCGCTGTTTGATAACAATTCTATTTAGATGAACAACTGCAAAGAAATGACTTTCCAGAACACTACGTTCAATAATCATTTTGATCGCACATGAACTCGTTGTTGAATGAGTTGTAAGAAACGGTGAACCAAACCGGAAAGATGCTAAGCAACCCATTCGTGTACGGATGTTAATCAGGTTACGGAGTCTAATGTTTCGCTGCCTAAAGTTTCTTTTGTACCCAGCAGAGATAGCAAAACAGACAGTTTTCATAGGTTTCTGTTGTGTGTAAAAACAATGACATCAGACGAGATGAAACTAACATGATTATGCAAATCGATATGTAAATTTAATTTCCAAACCCAGTACGGAAATGCATATTTGTTGCAACTGGATTAAGAGCTCCAAGATTTTAATATTTGCAGTCACCTCATTTTCATTTAAGGATTTATTCCCTTACAATTTATCGTTGTGTAAATGACTGAAGTATTAAGTGATATCTCCGTAACGCAGGAAACTAAATGTGCGAAGCATTATTTCCTTTAGGAAACATCTCTATTTTAAGTAAAAATTAAGGACCATCCCAGTTTTTTTTTTTAACTGCTTAACGTCTTTTAACAGCGAGGTCTTTAGAGACGGGAAAGGACCGGGGGGGGGGGGGGCAAGGAATGGGAAGGAATTCGGCCATGGCCTTTTAAAGGAAGCATCCCGGCATTTGCCTGGATTGATTTGGGAAACCATGGAAAACCCAAATCAGGATGCGCGGATGGGGATTCGAACCGCCGTCCTCCCGAATGCGAGGCCAGAACGATAGCCGTTACACCACCACGCTCGGTACCATCCCAGTATTCTCCTAAACGATTACCGAAAACAGTCAAAAGAGATATTTAAACTGGGACTATAGAATCTTCCAACTCCGGTATTGCTGCATTCTAGGCCAGTGGAACCTTAAAGTGTTCAGATTAATTTCGACTTAAGAGAACAAATTTCAAATCATAACCTTTGTCATAATTTTATATATTTAAGCATGAAGTAACTAAACCAGTAGTCTCTGAACTGAAATATTTAAGCAACATTAAGTTGTCTCTTCAAAATTCGTATTATTCACTAGGAACAAATGTATCAAGTTTTATCACTAAACCATTGCACTAATTTGTCTTAAACAAACCATTATCCGCTCTTCAAAACCTAATTCTGCCTTCATACGCATATTTACCTCTGGTTTTGTCAGCAAAAATTCCTTATTTTCAGAGAATAACGTTCGTATAGGTCAAGTAGCACTTATTCAATGTTCTCCTTCGGGACTAGTAAAACATTCATGAATTGTATCCCTATCCTGCTTTTTTCTTGAAGTGTTGTTAGTGGAGATTAAAGAAGAAACTATCTCATTACAAGTTTGGAATCCCTTACTTTTTCAACCTGTTCTGACAGATTTGAAAGTACTCTCCATTCGTATGCATTACCGTCGCTACATACGTGACGAGGCAGCAACCCGTGAATTCGCCTATCATATTTGAGTGAATTCTTATTCATTTAATTTCTTTTAAGATAACATCATATATTTGTTGTCATTCGTTTCTAAACAGATTCATTTCTAATGCTACATCTACTGTACTTTTATCATGTCATTTTATATCTCTTCACATTTCGCTCTCATCCATTTTTCCTTTGATTTCACCCACATTTCCGATTTATTTCGCTTTTAAAATATTGGTACTGCTTTCTTTTCCTGAGGCATATTAATGCCTTGTCTTCTTCCCATAATTTCAACATTTTCGGTACCCCGAGTTTTTATGGCGGCTTCTTTCTTTATGACCGGATTTTTTTTGTCTTCGATGTATTCTGTTCTTCATCAACTGACAAAGTGTGTTCTTGAAACTTCTCTTTATTCTCGCATTTACAGCTTGAGCCACATATGAGGTTGTATCAGTTTGTCCATTTCCAATTTACTTGGTTTATGTTGCAGCCTCTTGCTCCTGAATTTAAGACTGAAAGTGTGTAGTAACCATCAGATTGTTTAACTGCTACCTGGTACAGCATATCAGCAAACTACTGGGAAAGCCGTAATCACAATGGTTATTTCGGCGACGACAATGCCCTTTTGTAAGTCTTTTGAGGTCACAGATTTTCAGTCACTCGACTCTATGCGATAACAGCATGCACCGGCCCATCCTTTTAACTCAGTTGGCTGCGACACAGTGATGGTGTCCGGCGCTGACACGAGGTTAGCTGTTTTGAGTCCTGGTGAAGGGAGAAATTTTCATTATGACACTGAGAGTGGTGGGTGAACGGTTAGCGTTCTGGCCTCGCATTCGGGAGGACGCGGGCATCCAGATTTGGGTTTTCCATGGTTCCCACAAATCACTCCATGCAAATGCCGGGATGCTTCCTTCAAAAAGGCCATGGCCGAATTCCTTCCCGTTCCTTGCCACTGTCCCTTCCCGCCTCAAATGACCTTGCTGTCGACGAGGCGTAAAGCCCGAGGAAAAAAAAATTCATTATGAGGACCTGGCCGGCAGGGTAGCAGAGGAGGTAGTGGACAATCCATAATCACCAAATTATACACTAAACTTCAGGGTTAAACCCCAAATCCCTACGCGATGACTAGTGGCGGATCCAGGGGGGGGAGGGGGCTAGGGGGCTGAAGCCCCCTCCCAAAAGCACCAAGGTCACCCCTGACGACATGGATTTTGGGGACTTTTTTTTTGCTCTACAGTTTTAATAAGGGCGGCAATCAGGAATAATGAGATTTTTGTCAGCGAACCCCTCCTCCCCCGAGTCAACCCCCCCCAAACCAAATCCTAGCCCCCCCCCCCCAAAAACAAAATCCTGGATCCGCCACTGGCGGTGACGGTATACGGTACTGTTGAAGGGGATTCGTCCGTCGGATGGCATCGTTAAGGCTAGTGAAACGGTGGTGTATTTCGGAAGAGTAGATCTGAATGGCCCGGCACTGGATTTCACCTTCTCCCTTCTTCATTTCTGATTTCATAACACAAACGATACTTCTACATCTACAATAACACAAACGAACACACACATACACTGTGGAAGGCAACGGGAAATCATCCCATTTCATCTTCCCAAAAGAGTTTTCATGGAGGGTGTATATCCTCTACGGTAACCATCTACTTGTGAGAGATGAGAGTTTATATGTGCATACTAGGCTTGCCTTCCTGTAGTCACTGGAACGTGTACGTCAGCGCCATACACTCGTATGAGTATCAAGCGAGAACACTGGACGCTCCGATGTTTGCGATTCGCTTGGCGGTGTGTCGCAGACGCGTGGTTACGTAAGTTTCGGCCGGTGTCTGGTGTCGGAGGTGTTGGCTTGCGCCTTGTTTCCAGCCCGTCAGTCACCTAAATAAAAAAAAAAAAAAAAAAAAAAAAAAAAAAAAAAAAAAAAAAAAGTCACCTAACGACCGGCCCATTTCCCGCCACCACACACGCCTCGTCGCCACACATCACGACACGTAATACAAGCGCCGACCCTCCAACAAACTGGCCAGGTACAACGGAGATTCGAGTGTGACTCGAAACCAAACTACCTGTCGAGCTCGCCCGAATAGGTTCGACACCTTACACGGCGTTGACACCGAGGTAAGTGGTGATGGCGAAAGCACTTCATCGTCTGGATTAGGCAGCGAACACCGCATGTAACTGAATCAATTTCGGCAAATATTGCAGCAACATGTTGGTCAACACATATCAATGAATCATAAGTTCGTTTTTAGATACTGAAAGCAATCCTTTCCATTGATGTCTGCCGTATCCGATTACGATTTACGTGACGTGAAGTAATGTGGTGTCGCGGAACTAGACAAGGTGAAGAGAATTTAATGTCATATGTATATCTTTACGATTCACTTATCCTGGGCAACCATGTACGCCTTCATTTGTTGGTCGAACTTATAGATATCAAGCCATTATAGGTTATTTTTTAAGTAGGCATCTCGTAGCTGTAGCCTTCTGGAATGAATTTATTCTGTCAGGAAGTGAAGAGGGTTCTTACCGGAGGTACTTTACGCGGCAGGTCTTTGTTTGTCCAGAAGATGGCCGCTTACGTCACCAACAGGTGGAGCCGCGTCCAGATAACTCGCGCCGCGCTCTGTTTCGCGTCGGTCTTCCTGCACAAGCTCCACGCATTCCTCCACGAAGCCAGGTATCAAACGACGTACCGTTCTCATTCATCACCAGGCGAGATTTCATCTCACAGGTCTACGTACAACGGCCAAGTAGCTGTTTACTTTTTCATTATCTCCAGAATTATCTTTTTTTTTTGTTTATGGCTTTACGCCTCGTCGACGTCGAGATCACTACAGGCGGGAAAAAATGGGAGCAAGCAACGTGAAGGAATTCGGCCATGGCCTTCTCAAGGAACCATCTCGGCATTCATCTGGAGTGATTTCGCGAAACCATGGAAAACCGAAATCTGGACGGCCGGACGGGAATTCTATCCACGTCCTCCGGAATGCCAGACCCGAACGTTACGATTCGGTGTTTAATGGCAGGTTACTAGCTGCTATGCTGAATACTCATATCACTCCGCGTTTAATGCTATTCAGCTCACGCCACTATTCCTAACGACGGTGTCCATGCGTCCTTTAATGTCTCCACTGCTTTGTAATGTCTTCATTTCTATGGAAATCTTTCGGTCAGAGAATGCGAGAAATCTTAACGTTATTTGTTCAAATAAATGGAATGTATTTCCACGGTTTTATTACTGCTGAAATAAATGAGGACGCTGCGTAATTTCCTGTCACAAATGAGATTAGAGTTAATAGATGCTGAGATTACATTGGGTGTCTCATATTTCAGGATGCAAGGTAAGTTTCATGTCTTACGAATACTTTTGCAACAGGTGAAGCTCTTAAGTGTCATTTGGCAACAAGCAGTAACTTGGGTATGTCGAGCGTGGTGGATGGGCGTGAATATAGAGGAAGACCTGGGTTCGATTGCCGGTCTCACCAAACAGATCTCGGTTTTGCATGATTTTCCAAAATAACTTCTGGCGAATTCCCCATAGGGCTCTAGGGCTCTTTCAGCTCTTATGATGTCAACGAGTTTTTTTTTTTTTTTTTTTTTTTTTTTTTTTTTTTTTTTTTTTTTTTTTTAATTGGTTAATGGCTTTTGGGTTTGAGGCCATACAGCCAACTCAAGTATATTTCGAATCATCCAATGTACTTCAGTTTCTTCATACGTTCAGAGTGTATTATTTTCCAAGTGGCTCTAGATACAACACGATGGACATGACATACAGACAACACATACACTAAACACCCATGCCCTCGGCCGGAGTTGAACCGGTGATATTCGGCACGTGGAACTAACACTCTAGCCCCTACGCTACCGAGGCCGGCGTAGCGACGAGTTGTAAAGCATAGAATAATAAATACGTTTTCGTTTCCGCGGCACAGTGAACAGAATTCGGAATACCCCACTAAAATTTTTATATGTTTAACCGGTTACTTGATAGAGAATCCCGTTATGTTCGTTAGCATTTTATCTTTTTCTGAGCGTACAGTAATTTGATTTATGTCATAGTTCTGACACTGGCCTTGCAGCATGCCAAGGACGCACTTTTCTTTAAATGAAAGAACGGAAGAACGTAGCGTAACCATAGCCCTATATATCGAGCCATGCAAGCCTTGTATGATAACAGTAAGTTTTTTATAGCTTTTGTTTGTGTAACGGATGATTTTCGAGCTGGAAGCTGGAAATTCCTCCCGCATTTACCTAGATAAAGAGCGCAGTCGGCAATGACGCGGTGAGATTTGAACTCAGGTTACTTATACCCGTGTCGAAGTTGACTGGACCTTAACACGATTTGCCAGACTCTCTGTCTGTTCTTGTTATGATAATGTACCAGATTCCTGGCGTAGGCGGTGACTAATCATGATGGACCCCTCCATGGGAAGATGAACAGGGCTGGTTTCCCGCTGCCTCCTCCAGTGTGTGCTCGTATGTGTGTATGACTGTGATAGAGTTCGTGTTCAGCATAGAATGTTGTTTGTGTTGTGGATGAGATATTAAGGAAGGAGGGTGGAAACCCGCTGCCGCCCATTCAGGCCCACGCTTCCGAATGCCCCAGGGACGAATCACCGTGAACAGTACCGTATGCCCTCACTTCATACGCACTGTGCGAAAGGTTCGGGATTTAACTGAGGACTTTGGTGCACAATCTGGTGATTAGGAGTTGTGCAACACCACCTCTCCTATCCTGCCGGCAAAAGGCATGATTAGGGCTCGCATCTTTAGGAAAAGTCATATGTTTTTTCCTGCCTTCTTTTTGAGCTGAAATGCTCAATTAAACACTAATTCAGCGTTTCTGATAGTATTTACATGTATTTTATATAGCTTATAAATGCATTTTCGGACCATTTTTCTAGTTTTGCTCATATTTCGCTAATTTTTATGGTGATATTTTGAGGAAAAATCTGGTAGTTTTTTAATAGTACCTTTTTTTTTATCTGCTTAACGTCTCTCTAACAGCGAGGTGTTTAGAGACGGGACAGGATGGGGGCAAGGAATGGGAAGGAATTCGGCCATGGTCTTTTGAAGGAAGTATCCCGGCATTCACCTGGAGTGATTTGGGGAAACCATGGAAAACCCAAATCTGGATGCCCGGACGGGGATTCGAACCGCCGTCCTCCCGAATGCGAGGCCAGAACGCTAGCCGTTACACCACCACGCTCGGTTTAATAGTACCGGGAATTCACTAGATATAGATGAGAAGAAATTAAGATAATTATTCACAGACCAGTGCTTCTGCTATACAGGTGGGGGAAAAAAACTAATTTTCACTGTGGTCAGAATTGACCAGTCAAGAATTAAAATTATACATTATTGTCACTCTTTAAACGTAACGTTCTGCGTCAATCAATATCTCAATGAAATATCCTCAGTCACCGTTAAATCTGCAGTGGATCAGTGGGTATACTTACCGCCATGCCGAAAGTAAAATTTTCTGAAAGTAGGAGGTTATCTAAGCTAATTTAGAGATGGATATTTCAGTACAGATGAAAGAGTTCTATTCTGTAAATTATGTGAAATTAAAATGACTTCAACAAAACGATTTAAAATTTAATTTCTCAATGGTGCAGCGAGTGTACGGGGAAAATTATGCTGTCTACATGAAAGCGACACTACTAGATAAAATAAATGATGTATAATTGAGCATGTTTTGATGTACTGTATAGTAAGTTTTAATGTTTGGCCATATTTTGTCATTTTTAGGTCATATTTACCCATTTTTAAAGTAATATTTGCCTGCATACTTCTCTCTTTTTTTGGTCATAAAGATCAGAACCATACTGATGATAAAGATTTCTTCCACCTATAGCACTCGAGCCAGCCAACCCCGTGTCAGCGCCGGACGCCATCGCGGTACCGCAGCCAGCTGAGCCAGCGGCACGGGTCTCTGCTACCAGTCATCCCGGTTCACGGTAATATTGCGATCTGGAAGAGGCGACATGTTTCATAATCAGGTTGGCCACACATCCGGCCTATTGGCGAACAAAAGCGGTGCATGTCTGTGACGGGCACATTGTGTGAGCGAGGACAGCGGCCCAACTGATGCGGCGCGGCTTGTGATATAACCAAACCGTACAGCGCTTGTCTACCATTAACCCAACAATGCTGCCAGACCAGACGTTGACATGGCCAATAGATCAAAAACCCTAAAACAAATTTGTGTTAGTAGCATTGTTCGGTTTGCAGAAATAAAATATAGTACACAAAGCTCGGCGGTAACGGAAAACTGCTTGACACCTTGTAAACCAGTAAAACATCAAACAATAAATTACTTACTTTACTTTTTACTGTCAGAACATCATAGTCGTTTTGTCCAATGTTGGACAATGTTGGCTATAACTCTCACTGTCCATAGGTCGTCGAGTGTTGACAACTGGCCCTGCTTGCAAGCATAGTGGTGATCCATGGTTTGCTGTTCTTTACATTTACATCGATCGTCTGGTGTCAGACCCCATTTATACATTAAAAAAAAATACTAACAAACAAGGCATCTGTCTCCCGTAAAGTATTATCGATTTAACAACCGGGAATTTGTGGGTTTTATCTTTTCTTCGTCACTTTATCGGCTGGAATCGGAGTTCATATGTAGGTCTCTAAGAGTGAACATATACGTTGCATACATAATTAATGAGTGTAGATGAGTTTAACGAGGATATGATCAAGGCAATAAGGGCGGCGCGAGTGGCCTTGGGGTAGTCGGTTGGTGTTTCAATATAACGAAAAAGGCTGTGGCGATTTCCTTTTGTGTTATTTTCGAAGGGATGTTGCTCACGAAATAGAAGTAGGTCTCGGTGGTAAAGGAGGTAAGAGGAACACTGTACTGAGATGGATGGTGATCTTTGTGAGAGTAATGGACTGCTTCAAAAAACGTCAGGGTATGGTGATAAGTCCATGGGTTCTGAGTGTGTCGGGATGGGAGGAGAGAAGAGACCGCTGTGTTAATTTTCTTGACGGCAGGGGGAATTTATCTTGGACTTAGGAATAGCTTTGGGGAAGATGTTGTGATATCGTGGTAAAAACGTATCATGTCGTTTTTTGCCACCGGGGCAGACGTTTGAGAGGTTGTGATAAGTTGATAGTAGACTGTGAAGGAAAACTGTTATGAGAAGAAGTTTTTTTTTTTTTTTTTTTTTTTTTTTTTTTTTTTTTTTTTTTACTTATGCCTTTACGCCTTTTTGACGTCATTAGAGGCGGGAAAGGACTGGGGACATGGAACACGGGAGGGAATTCGGCAATGCCCTTTTGAAAGCAGCATCCCGACATTCGCCAGGAGTGATTTGGGGAAACCATGGAAAACCCAAATCTGGATGCCCGGACGGGGATTCGAACCGCCGTCCTCCCGAATACGAGGCCAGAACGCTAACCGTTCACCCACCACGGTCGTTATCTCTATTCTGAACAATTACGATGGTGCAGAACGTTTAAGAAGTTATTGCAGGCTTCCTCTTTATTAGGGAAAGATGTCTGTGGCTGAAAGAGTTGAGTCAACTAACAACAGTATAACGGATTTATAACATGAGTGAAGTCATAAAGAAATCAAATATTGGTAACATAGTTAGTCAACACACGTCTCAGTTGACCCAAAAACATTTTAATAATTATACCTTTTAATGATATCTCCAGAACAATTTGTAATAAAATATTCACAAACTGCCTGCGAGAGAATCACAGCCTGTTGTAATATTATTCTGTCATCCTGTAGTAACTGATTGACAGATTTCAACGAAACTACACATATTAATAGCTGAGGCATTGATTAACATGTAAGGTACTTTTTATCTTGGTAAGTTACATACTTCATGGCCAAAATGGTAAATTGTGAAATACTTGACTGCCTGCATACATCAAGTAAAAACTAAATTTCGATTGTGAGTCAATTACACATAGTGATTGACAACGTTCTACAGCAGGGGTGGCCAACCCGCGGCTCGCCTTGAACATTTGTCCGAACCGCGAGATTCACACACCTTCACAAAATATATTTATAATGGCCAAAACAGTGAAAACCAATTAAAAAAAAAAATACATCACTTGTGCATCCATATATTCAAAAATTAACTGTTGAAATTATTAGAAAAAATTAACTTTGATTTTAAAATAATATTCTTGCGAGTATATAATTTCACATGTGGCCCGTGGAGATATACATTTACAAAGTGGCCAGCGAGATCATTCGGTTTGGTCACCCCTGTCCTACAGGATACTTTTTTCCACGATACGTTTCATAAATCGCGACGATACAGAGGCCAAAACAACAAATTTTACAACTTTGCTTGTTTGTGCACGCAACGTGAAAAAACTAATGAACGCATTGGAACAAAACTTACACAAAAGGTGATAGCTTAAATAATGTTTTAAAATACAGGATACACCTTAACCTGGTATAATTTTCCAAGAGGTCATAGTTTAGGTTTTACTGCAATGTGATACAGTGGTGGTTTGTATACCATACGTGCTAATAATCATAAAATCTATGAAAACAAAGAAAAAGATACTTGTTTTTACCTTTACATAAGTACGTATAGTTCTTTTACTCTCACTTACTTGGGCTTTTATATATGTTCAAACCGTTCTAATTATAATGGACTGACTTTTGCAATATAATTATTATTGGTTTTATGTGATAGTTTATATAGACACTATTAAAAGAATCTGTTGGTACACGATCCGGGGAACATCATTTCAGTCATTATTTAAAGAGAAGCTTTGTGAACCAGCTGAAGTGTATCTTTGGGTCATACAAAACTGTAAAATCTTCTGAAGCAGTGGCCCTTTCAACAGGATGGTATAAACAAATGACGTGCTGAATCTCGTTTAAAACGTTTAGGTACAACCTAGATTGAACCAAGGAAGAGAACCAAGGAAGAGACAAAAAGAAGACCGTTCTTCTGCTTTCTCTGTCATACCCAATATTTCTTCGACTTTTTGAGTGAACTGACAGAACAAGTCTCCTGTCCACACGTGGACGAAGTCTGGGGCACAGCCAGTATATCTCGTAATAATTATGAATGTGTAGTGAGGCGTGTCTGTTTTCTTCCAGCAACACGCAATAACTGCTGAATAAATTATGATGGAGTTTCCGCAGTTTTAAATCTTAGGGTATGAATGTCTTATGTTAACACAGGAACTGTCGCCGGAGCAGGAAATTAAAATTCTTTTATAAACCGAAAACTTTTTACTGCTGTCTTCCTTTCTGCAGTGCGGG
This sequence comes from Vandiemenella viatica, assembly GCA_031002005.1. Classification (NCBI taxonomy): domain Eukaryota; kingdom Metazoa; phylum Arthropoda; class Insecta; order Orthoptera; family Morabidae; genus Vandiemenella; species Vandiemenella viatica. The sequence goes on from CM061920.1 coordinate 208,363,364, forward strand.
CTTGAGAATAGTACGACACTCAGATATCTGTTTGCTCTGATGAGTCACGTTTGCGATAAATCGATTAAAAATTGCAAAATGCCAAGTATACAAGAAGAAAAGGCGCTTGTACAATAGCGGCTGAATAGCTACGCTCATTAAGGCATCGTGTCATCGTGCTAATGGTCGTAGGTTCGATCCCCACTTTAAGAAATAACGTTACTCAGTCCTCTTCTACAAATACGACAACTAGATTCGATCCAAAACATCTTCTGTCAGAAACTGTGTTAAAAGTTGACTCATTGATCATTAACATTTCTTTCATACCAGCTGAAACCCAATAATTAATTCCTCTTCTTGCCACGCCCTCTCATAATGATCTCATCTCTACTGCTCCAAAGATAGTTTAGACTGCTCTTCATTTTTCACCTGTCTTGCCAACCTCAGAAAACTAAAACACTTGATAAAATACAAGATTAAAAACTACACGAACATATTTTAAGCGAAGGCAAGCAGGTTCCTTCACACCACTCAAGTATTTTTATTTCCTGCGTTCTATTTATGCTGCTAATTGCTGTTAATAACATTAAAAATTTATATTTACAAACAATCATCAGATTCAATTTTAGCTTTTCGTAACAACAGACTTGGGTTTTGGAGTGATTTTTAAATAGAATTCTGTTAATATTGTTGTTGAGTTTTTGTTCTTTGTATTCGTTTGGCTGGTTTACACATACACTTGCATAACTTTGTTTGTTCAAGTTTCTGACATATATTACGTAGGGGAGACCAGGACAAGTTGACGATGATAATGATAAAACATTTTTAATAATTTTTTTTGAAGAAAATATTTTTTCATTGCAAATATTATTAGACTGGTCTTTTATTGCAATGTTCGTAATTATATATATTATTTTTTTCATATTATCAAAGCTTTTTTATTAATTTTAGATAGTAATGCAAAGCTGTCATCTTGCCCCAGGACTGGGGCAAGATGACTTTGACCGCGTATAAAGTAATACATTTTTATTTTTATACATTAAGATGTATACATTGTTGTACATACATTAACAGAAGTCACATATAAATTTCCCTCCTTCACAGTTTGAACAGTCTTCGTGCCACCATTCAATTTCTTGTATCACGAGCCTGTGAGTATGAAACAAACATTCAATTCTTACGTCATCTCTTTTCTTCAAATGGCGACGTAGTGTTGCTTCAGGGATATTGTAAACGTTCGCTACACCCAAGCAGGACTTTCTTACTCCTTTGACATCAATTATTGCAGCAGCCAAAGCATTTTGATCCCACTCACCTCTGAAGGACTTATTTTTATAAGTTCTCACCATATCTGAATCATAATGTGTCATAAATTAGTAAAGTAGCGTACTTCTGAATTTTAAGAGAAACTATATGAGTCATGCAAGTTAAGACTTTTACACGAAACACAAAAAAAGGCACTCAAAAACTGAAACAGACACAGAAAAAGTCATCTGGGGCCAGATGACGAGGTCATCAACTTACCCCAGTCAACTTGCCCCGAACGAATATGTTAGAATCTTTCCATTATTGGGGCAGTTTAAAAAGGAATGAGATACAAGTACTCAGGCTTTATGAAAAGCACATTGTTTAAGCTACTCATGTATGACAAAGCATAAAACAATATCTTACCTGTTACTCTGTGAAGTTTTAATTCAGAGATGTAGAAAATTACAGCACGCCACAGAGAATTCTCGATCAGTGTATAGCGAGGAACAATACTGCACGAGCGGCGTCAGTGCACTATAGTTTATTTCCTAGTCGTGTGGAGCGCTAGTAGTATGCATACAGTGCTGCTACTTAGAAGTGGGAATTTAATCTAAATCATTATTCATGTTGCCCCGCTCGTCAGCTTGCCCCGGTCTCCCCTACATTAAAATACATGGTAAACGTAAAACAAAGCTTTCACAGCTCTGAGGGAACTGCAGTCAGCTCAGACGAAATTTTCATTAGTCTTTACACATACTCGCGTAAGAAAAGACGTAAAACGGCTGTCCCTGTGGCTTGAGTTCACGTTAAGCTTAATACTGTTGCCTTAAATCAGTGACACACAACCACATCCCTTGTCACTTTAGTGGTAATAGCTGCGCGTAAATAGAATATCTAAATGTGTGGAGCCTTCAGGAGTATCTGGGGGCCATTAGCAGAGCCGTGAGCAACGTCTCGTATATGGCTATTAACTCGCGCGTTTCCGATTGGTTGACGTCTAACAGAGGGATCCGCCGTCGAAGGTCTGGCTGGGTAATATTTCATCAGGTGGTGCGCCCACAAGCCGGGTTGGCTCCGTCGCGGTTCTGGTGGAGGTCTCTCGAAAATCGGGACAGCCGTTTATAATTCAGAGTCGCTTGCAAGTTCCGGCTCCTCATCCGACAAACTTGGCGTGAATTTTGCATAATTCAATATCTTCCATCAAGGAAGCGTTTCCTCCGCGCTATTAAAACGAAGCTGCTTGGAATTAAGTTCAAACTACGTCAGCCAAGAGAGAAGCATGCAACACGGTTATTGACTGTATTGGTTCTAGATACGGAAAGTTAGCGGCATTTGTAACTTTATAAAATTACAAAATTTTTGCAACTTTGAGCAAATGTTATAAATATGATAAAGACTTCATTACTTCTTCCTTTACTTAAAAGTTGTTCTCAATAGGGTAGGAGAAGAAGAAAGCAAAAGTAGCAGTGCAGAGCGCGGTAGTGTATGCCTGTGAGCACCGATGTCTTCACGCTAACTCAGCCTGCATAACTGCAAAATAAAGTTGCACGGTTTGCAAACAGATGGCAACACTACTGCACTTCTTATACACAGTGACAACCGTAAGTCAGAAAACACAGAAAGAATTTTACTGGTTGTTTTCATAACAGAGTTTATAAGGTACTAGGTCACCCGTTAATACTTCGCTACTGATACATTTATATACGTATCAAACATCCTTAACGAATGTTGGGTTGACCCTCCGAGCGTGGTGGTGTAACGGTTAGCGTTATCGCCTCGCATTCGGGAGGACGCTGGTTCGAATCCCCGTCCAGGCATCCAGATTTGGGTTTTCCATGGTTTCCCAAATCACTCCAGGCAAGTGCCGGGATACTTCCTTCAAAAGGCCATGGCCGAATTCCTTCCAATTCCTTGCCCCTCCTAACCTTTCCCATCTCTAAGAGACGTTAAGCAGTTTAAAAAAATAAAAATAAATAAATTTGGTTGACCTAAAACATTTGGCTATGATTAGATCCACCCAGACAAACACTAAATCGAAAGTTAAGTTTTTATGATGCCTGTCGGATTCTTTCGAGGTCATGAGTGGCGTCTTTCTCCACTACTTTTTAATTGCGGTATCTAAAAGATCATTCTGACCTGGTGAAGAAAGTTAAAGGAAACTGACTTCAGTCTATTCAGAATGGGAACTAAATTTAAAGGGATCACAATAGATATTCTAGTTTTTGCCGACGACATCGATATCCTATCGAACGACTTAACAACTGCTAGGATCAAATTTATTTGCTAAATGAAATTGCCGATCAAACAAGTTTACAGGTGTCTTTTGAAAAAATGGAAGTAATGACTAACATCAAAGATGCATCACCCAAAAATTTCCATAACACCACTACACTTCTTATCAGTAAGTTTCTCTAAGTCACCTACACGTCTTATCAGTAAGTTTCCCCAAGACAGCTACTCGTCTTATCAGTAAGTTTCCCCAAGACAGCTACTCGTCTTATCAGTAAGTTTCCCTAAGACAGCTACGCGTCTTTTTAATCATGGCTACTCCACCAAAACACTGGGTCGGCCCTATTCCACCCAAGACTGACAGGAGAATTAGGCCTGGAGAAACTGCTCCAGCCATCTTAATCTGGGTTTTCCATAGTTTTCCTAGATCGCTCCAGGCTAATACCGGGACGGTTCCTCAAAATATCCCATGGGCGCCTCCTGCCATATCCCATATCCATTAGGGGTCCTCCATTAATTACGTGAGGTGTTTTTCCGGAATTTCGTACCTCTACCCCCCCTCTCTGGTGACGTTTGGTGAGATCTGGTAGGACCCCTCCCCCCTAAGATGACGTGAAATCCCTCCCCCATTTTTTGTGAGATTTGGTGAGATTTCGCCGGCTCCCCACATTTCACCTCCCATAATTATTAATGGACGTCCTCTTACACCTTAGGACAGGTGCAACGACCCTACGCCAACCACTTTTAGTGAATCGCTGAGCAGTAGCAATAGCAGCAGTAATTGTTACCTTAGGGTGCTACAGAACATCGTAGAGAATATTCGCATGTCTGCGTTGTCTGCTGCAACTTTTGCTGCCTAAGTACGGAAAATGCTGTAGAGGTTCATGAACAGTTATTCAAGTGCAACTACTGGTTGTGATTATCGCAAATTCTCATTGAATGTGATGTTAGCTTTCACTACCTGTGGTAGATGCCCCTAGCTGTCCGCTGAGAGCCTCTGTGTGCTGTGGTCAGTCTGAGGCCCCGCTGGGCTGCCGGTCGCTCGCAAGGACACCTGCTACGCCCACGCGGCGTATACCTGGGCGCGGCGCGGCGCCCGCAGTGCCACTCCAGTCTGCACGCACCATTGTTTCAGCACACCGTTATCCTTATGAGCAGTCCTAACAGATGTTCTAATACAATCTGGAGTGTTGGCGATAAACCCTTCGCTTTAGTACACTTTCCACCAAGAAAAAGTATCCGCAAATCACGAATGTCCGTGGCTGTATCTAACAAAAAGACCGTATATTCAGTAGTCATATTAGTGCCTTTAGTTACAAAATCCTACGCGCTGCCACAATTGCAGAATGGGACTAATACTACTCATATTATAGCCAATATATCTGTGGAACAAGGTATGGCATTCAGACACCAAACTGCATTTATAAAAAGTTATTAGATTATTTACAGTCATAAACGAAAGCTCAAGAAGTTCTTGATATATTACAAGGGCTCTATATGTGTCCCCTTACTGATTATGCAGATAGCAAGTCTTCTTTTTACTCCTCGTCGACGGCTAAGTCATTAGAGGCAGGATGGGACTGGGCACAAGGAACTGGAAGGAATTCGGCCATGGCCATTTTGAAGGAAGCTTTCGCCAGGAGTGATTTGGGAAACCATGGAAAACCCAAATCTGGATGCCCGGACGGGGATTCGAACCAGCGTCCACCAGAATGCGAGGCCAGAACGTTAACCGTTCACCCACCACTCTCGGTGATATCAAGTCAATAATCGAATTGTTGTTACAGTTGGTGCAACATGTCCCTATCAGTCCGTTCAAAAGCACTCTCGATGTTATCTGATTTCTACATATACTACAATTCAGAAATATGGCGGGTGGCAGAGTACGGCACAGTATTTCTCCTGTTATTGCGACCTAAATAGGTTGTAGGAGGAAGAATTACATCGCAATCATAAATGAAAGAAATAAATTCTCACATTTGTCAATAATTCAAACGAAACCCAGTCTTTGTATCAACTCAGTGACACTTTCGTAAGGGTTGTGGCAAGCAGTCACGAATCGAGCGGTTTTTCTCTGTACTTTCTCCTCCGTGTTAATTAACCCGCTGCAATAACGATCCCAAACTTCACAACAGTAATACAAATATGAACGCACGAGACTTTTGTACGTTATCTCTTTTTTATAGGGCTTAAACACTGAATCTTTAACATAACTCCACATAAAAAATCTGCAGCTGGCAACAACAGTGTTTCTGAACAGATTAATAGGGACATATGTGGTGCAATGAGTATGGCAAGAACTTGATTATCGACTAGATATTTGCATAATCAGTAAGGGGACGCATGTAGAGCATTAGTAATATGTCAAAAATAAACTTTTTGGGTTTTTCTGTATGACTGTAAAGTTTTGTGACAAAATGTCAAATAATAAAACTACAATTTTTTTTTTTTTAAATCGCTTCAATAATTTATAATAACCCTGTTTAAGCTGGCAATACGCACGCTTAAGACAGCTAGTACTGCTGCTCTGTTCTGTAACTGATAAGGGAACATTGTTCAGATGACGATGTATAAGAATTCTGGCCGGGAAACAAATGTCCAACGCCGTTCATTCAATCTGATCCCTGTGTTTGCCACTCTCAATTTATTTTATTTTGCCCAAACTGAAGGTACGATACAGAGGGCGCCTGTCTGGTCACGCTGAAGATGTCCGAAGTCTGCTGCATCCGCAGTCGTGAGCAGACCGTCGTACGGGTAACATCGCCTCCGATACGAGGAAGTAGTGTGCGCGATCGCGGGTTGACTCGACGGCAAGTGCCAACAACATAAACAGTTTTCAACTTCGTGTGGTGGACAAGAAAAGTGAATTGATAATCAAGAAACAACTAATATAAGTGTTAAGTGACATTGGCCGCCATGTATGGTGGCCAGTGTGGTGATGGCGGCTACGAACAGGTACAGCCGACGCCGCACATACTTTTATATAATGGAGGTAACGTGAACATTGCAACAGAAGATAGCTTAGACAGTCAAGTGCCATCCCTACATCACAACACAAGTGAAGATGGAAGGGAAACGAGAAACATCATACAATCGTCATTCGAAACCGTCAATGTACCATCTTTTGCTGCTAATCTTACCATTGACCAAACGAGACAACAGGAACTACGACTTGTAGGAGAGGAAGAATCGACCCCACCTGCAGCCCAGAAACGCCCCAGCACACCAACAATCGAAGACATCAGCAACAACTGCAACTACAAAGTACCAAGAACAGCAGAACAGCCGAAACCTACAGACATCAGTATGGAGACGTCACCAGCTAGCAACACACAGCAAAACCAGACTGCAACCACAACAGTCAGCCATGATCAACAGGTAAATAGCGCAACGCCAGTGATATATGAAAACTATGACCTAGGGCCCTATTATGTGATTGTAGAAAGTGTCGATAAAAACATCAGTAGACTGCATCCAATGGCTATAGGTCGCCTCATTAACTCCCTCTGCCGTGATACAAATAATCAAATATTACAGATAACTACAGCAGGCCGTAACCGTGTCAAAATTGAGGTGAAATCGGTAATAGCAGCCAATTCTATGATTCAAAGCTCAGTCTGGAAGCAGAACGGTTTGCAGGCGTATATCCCATACTCGTGCACCACACATTAGAAACGTGCACATTAGAAACGTAATGACAGAATTATCAGAAGATGAAATTAAAGGCGGTAGCGCGATGTGAATACAGGGTGATAAACGTTTAAACGATTTGCTAAGAAAATGGTAGCAAACGGTCAACCTACAACAATCCCACTTCCAGTTTGCCTGATCACTTTCAAATCGCAAAGACGGCCCAACTATGTTTACATACACGGTGTCCGCTGTCCAGTCGAACCATACATAAAACCTGTTATGCAATGCTTTAACTGCCTGCGCTATGGTCACCTGAGCAAGCAATGCAGAAGTAAAAAAAGATGTGTATTCTGTGCTGGTGCACACGACGACAAAGATTGTTGTAACCAAAACAACCCCATTTGTATCTATTGTAATAGTGGCCACCCATCTAATGAAAAAAGATGTCCTGAATATGAAAAACAAAGAAGAATCAAACAGTTAATGGCGTACGAGAACCTAGACTATAAACAAGCCCTTAGAAAGATCAACGCCGGTACGTATGCCGGTGTACTAGCAAGACCGGCCGCAACCACCCAAACCACGGTCGTAAATTCGGAATGTTACGAGCAAAGAACCCCCATACAGGATAACTTAAATATTGCCACAGTGCCTGTAGGGACATCGCAACAACAACATCAACAACTCCACCAAGAACTACCTACCCAGACGTCACAGTTGGCCACCAGCCCACCTGGCATGTTAACAAACATGCAAATAAATCCAATGCCTACTAACCAGGCAGAATCCCCCTTAACGGAAAGACATAATAGGCACTACAGAGCAGGAAGCAACTCTAGGGATCTATCTTACAAAAATTATTGGATCCCTAACAACAGAATATACAACCAATTGCGTACAACCATACCACCCCAACCTCACAGCACTGTACAAAGCGCAAGCACAGCTGATATCTTCACATACAAAATGATCGAAATCATAATGAATATCTTAAACCAGTATGTCGGTAACCAACAGATCGATCCACTGCAATTCGCTCCAAGTATCAAACAGCTTATACAACAAACACTCACCAATGGGTTCAACTGAGAACACAATAACGCATTCGATACCCGTTACTGGAGGCTTAGATTCCATGTACCAAAATAACATACCACATAATAATCCCCAAACGAATGAAAAAATTGCAATCAAAGAACTCGGAATCTTACAATGGAATGCGCGCTCAATCAAAGCCAATAAATTAAGTCTGATGCAATATATGCTGGCCCATAAAATCTCAGTAAGTGCGATCTCAGAAACTTGGTTGAAACCAGGAGAATCTTTCCTTTTCCAAAACTATAATATCGTACGAGCAGACAGAGCGGACGGTTATGGCGGCACTGCCCTATTGATACAGAAATCAATCCCATTCCAGCCCGTAAACATTACGCCTACTAATCTGTCTTTCGAAGTTTGTGCAGCACGGATCCTCTTTAAAGACGAATATATGACGGTAGTATCTGTATACAGGTCACCAAACAAACCAGCATTAAAACGATCTGAGTTGGAAATACTAAAAAGTCATCTAGAAGAACCAATTCTGCTCCTTGGTGACTTAAATGCCCACCATTCCTTATGGGGAAGTACATATGACGATCGTAACGGGCGACTAATTGTGGAAGTAATGGAGGAACTAGTTGTACTAAACGATGGCTCTGCAACTCGAATCAATAGACCATCACAACAACAATCATCTGTTGATATATCATTAGCATCGGCGACTATTGCCCCACACCTAACATGGGAAATCATAGAAGATACTCTGGGCTCGGATCATTTCCCGATTCTGCTGAAGCGCCCCTGCACTAAGCTGATAGGGCAAACTATCTTTTCGCACTACAAATGGAATATCAAGCGGGCCAACTGGGAAAAATACCAACAGGAAGCAGAAGCTGCATTTTCTCATTACAAACCTACAGACGACATACAAAATGATTATAAAGCCTTCATAGATTGCATTGAAAAAATCCGCAGGCTCCAGCATTCCAAAACAAAAACAAAACTATGTAATCAACACAACACCAGTTGAATGGTGGGACCAGGAATGTGACGATGCAATAAAAGAAAGAAAGAAAGCTGTCAAAAATTACAGGCAACACCTCACAATGAGCAATTATATTGAATGCAAAAGGGCATGTGCGAAAACAAAAAAACTCCTGAGAAAGAAGAAGAAGAAAAACTGGGAAGACTACTGCTCAAAACTGAGTCTCAACACGCCGACCAAAGAAGTGTGGATGAAAATACGAAGGCTGAAAAATATAAAGGAAGCGAGGGTGCCAGAGCGGACACCACCACTGAATATTCTGACTGAGATATTAGAAAACATAACACCACCTTATGTGGACCCTCAACCCCTTAACGTACAGGAAAATACACAGCACATCCTATGTCAACCTTTCAGGAGTGAAGAGCTCAGCAGAGCACTCTCCTTTGGCAAATCATCAGCACCTGGGCCGGATAACATACACTACCCCATGCTCCGCCTACTCCCTGCCAACGGGAAAGCATACCTGCTCGACCTCATTAATCGTATTTGGGCTGAGAAAAGCGAGATACCACCTTTGAAGACGGCCAGAATAATTATTATAAAAAAGCCAGGAAAGGAAACTGAATGTGCCTCAGCATATAGACCCATATCCCTCTTATCTTGTGTGTTCAAAATTCTCGAAAGAATGGTAAAGTATAGACTCGAATGGTGGTTCGAACATAATACATTGCTGCCGCATACTCAATACGGCTTTCGGAGAGGGGAAAGGCACGAATGACATATTAGCACACCTTGTTACAGATATTCAATCGTGCCTTACAGACAATAAATACATGGTTGCCATTTTCGCTGACCTAACATCTGCCTATGATAAAGTTCTGCCATCGACCTTGGGAAAAAAACTAAAAGAGAATGGCGTGCCGGGCCCCTTTACAGCGAGGCTGCTAGCTATGATTACAAATAGATGGTTAGTAGCCAAGTGGAAAACAATTACTCTAGGTCCAAGAAAGTGTAGCCAAGGGGTACCTCAAGGATCAGTTTTGTCTCCGTTACTCTTTAATATATACACAACTGACCTACACAAAATAATGCCACCTTCCGTCATAATACTTCAATATGCGGACGACATCTGCCTGTATACAATAGGCACAAGCATCGAAAGATGCCAAGCCATATTAAACGAAGCGATGTGTAAACTAGTACAATGGCTGTCAGACAATGGACAGGAGATCTCAATAGATAAAAGCTCAGTCTGCATATTTACACGACACAGGATTCCTCCAATGATCCGCATGACTCTTGGACCATACCAGCTCCCAGTTAAGAATAGCTTGAACTATCTAGGCCTGATAATAGATAATAAACTCAAATGGTGTGAACACATCAAACAAATAGAAAAAAAAGTCTGCTCAAGGAACAACCTTATAAGAGCAGTAACAGGACTAAAGTGGGGAGCAAGTCCACAAATAGCACTAACTCTATATAGAGCCCTAGTCCGTCCACATTTTGACTATGGGTGTATTTGTTATGGTGCGGCTTCCCAACGGCCTTTAGCGAAGCTTGATGTACTACAATACATGGTACTACGCACCTGCCTAGGGGCAATGAAATCTACGCCCACAAATGCACTATGCGCAGAAGCAGGGGAACCTCCTCTGCACCTACGTAGATCCTACCTAAGTTCAAATTTTTTACTGAAACAGAGTCAGTTGACGACCAGTAAATTATATAATTCCATACACAACTTATCCATAGACTGCCTAACAAAAGGATATTGGAAAAACAGACGACTGCCACCGCTAGCTTCAGCGTATCTGGAAACCAAATCACTATACGATAAAGCCATCAAGAGTGAACAACTATACTGCTATGAGGCTCCATTATGGCATACATGTAAAGAAATTACAGTTTTTGGTCAAACAACGCAACAGAGCCCAAACAGACGTACCTAGAAAAATTGGACAAATGGCTTCCGGCTGGAATCATATATACAGATGGGTCTAAGAACAACAGTTATGCTGGTTGTGCATACATCAACCTTGATAGCATGGAACAGGGCACTTTCCAACTGCCTAAAGAATGCTCTATTATGACAGTGGAACTGATAGCAATATTAGAAGCACTTAGATATGCCAGGAGCTTACCGGATAGTAACATTATCATACTATCTGATTCACTCTCTGCCTTAACGTCATTAAAAATCATCACATAAACCAAAGCAACAACCCGATCATATACGAAATTATTAAATCAATCATAGACCTGGAACAAAGTAATAAATTAGTAGTACTTTCCTGGGTGAGAGGCCATGATGGGTGCAGGGGCAATGAAATAGCGGACCAGCTGGCAAAACAAGCAACTGAGACCGGGGTAACTATACACCGTAAGATACCTACTTCGGACCTGATTGTGACAATAAAGGAAAAATTATACAAAGATTGGAACGTAGAATGGAGATATACATCTGCTACGAAAGGTAAACACTACGCAAGGATACATTCTGAAGTTACAAAACGGCCATGGTTTCAGAACATCCGGTGTCCTAGAAGCCTATATATCACAATTTTAGGCTTAAATTCGGACATTGCCGCCTCAAGCAGCACTTATGTAGAATCGGTGTGGTAGAGGAACCGTACTGCCAGTGCGGACACGTTGAAGACGCTAATCACATATTCTTTGGTTGCCCGTTTAACAAACAAGCCTCTGACAACCTCATCAAGCACTTGGTACAAGCAGGACAGCAACTCCCGGCAAGTGTTGAAGACTTACTAAATACAAACAGATTTAAAATCTTCTTCTTCATGTACTCATTTTTACGGCAAATCAAACGAGAACTGTAACAATAATCAACTGTATAATCAAGTGTAACATATCCTTACATTTCATGTATATATGAGTCTTTGTAAATACTTTTTTTTTTAATTTGCATTACTTTTTCTAAACTTAATATTTTAATGTATATAATGTAATATCAAATGGACTATTTTAATGTATGTAGGCCTATATGCCAGACAAAGGAACAATAATTAACTGTATAATCAGATGTAACATATCATAACATTTCATGTATATATGAACCTTGTAAATCGATTCTTTGCCAAACTCAATATTTCAATGTGTATAATGTAATATCAAATCGTCCATTTTAAGGTATGTATGTGCCAGACAAAGTTACTACCTTATGTACCCAGCGTATTACGTAAATGTATTAGTTCTGGCTTTTAATGTGTGTAAGGGACTATGAAATACGGATAACCTACAGAGACAATGTATATTAAAATTTACTGCTACGATGTGTAAATGTTACAGATGTAATAGACAAACAATGTAATAAACACTTGTACACTTGGTAATGGCTAAATGGCCAGCATGGCTAAAGGCCAAATAAATTAAAAAAAAAAAAAAAAAGTCTGCTGCATCGAAACTTCAGACCGTGTACAGCACCCTCCATTCTTTGCTACTTGTTGAACAGATTCAGGAGATATGCTACTTAAACAAAACACAGGTCGCACTTAAATTTGAGGTCGATTCCATAAATACTAACATCACTATGTGTATCTCCCACAGTGATATACATTTCGGGTTTTCTTTGAAATGCCTATCTTCATGTAAACCATTCCTAATTTCTACGAAGTTTGTAATTTCATACTGAAATCCAATATCCTGACACACGCTGTGCAATATACCATTCGGCGTTGATAAGTTATGCGTGTTTGTGGACCCTAACCCTGATAGTTTTGAGGCAGCAATACTATTACTATTACTATTACTCCGCGATTCACTAAAAGTGTTTGGCGGAGGGTGCATTGCACCTATCAGGAAAGGTAATGGTTTGGAAGGGATATACGGGATATGGCAGGTGGCGCCCATGGGCTATTGTGAGGAACCATCCCAGCATTCGCCTGGAGCGATCTAGGGAAACCATGGAAAACCCAGATCAGGATGGCCGGAGTGCTTTATCGAAGCTACTCCTGTCCGATTTTAGTGTTTACTCGCCCGGTAAATTCATTCTATTCCATTCCCTAATCGCTCGTGGAAAAAATGAGTAGAGAAATGAATCAGTTCTGGCCCTGATTTCTCTTATCTTATTTTCGCGGTCATTCCGAGATATGAATGTTGCTGGTAGCAATATTTGTTGCTGTCATTCCGAAATACGTCAGTCGAGAATTTTTCAATTAGCTTCCGTCGAGAGCAACGCTTTCGGTGCTCCAGGTCTTCCCAACCTAACTCCTTCAACATGGCACTTACGCGTTCCCTCCAACTATATATACCTGTCACGAATCGGGCGGCTCTTCTTTGGACCATTTCTAATGCCTCCATTAATCCCTTTTGATGGGGACCCCATACAGAGCAACAATATTCCTAAGTGAGGCCTCACTAGTGACTTGTACGCAATCGATTTAACTTCCGGAGTGCATTGTTTTAAATTACGACCTAGAAATCGAAGTATACTGATTTGCTTTCCCAATTACATTCTCGATATGCTCATTCCACGACAAATTATTACGAATTGTTACCCCTAGGTATTTAGCGGAATCTACCGTTCTAAGGACAGTGCCATTAATCGTATATTCATAAGCTAAATGGTTTCACCTTTTTACTTACACGCATGACTTGGCACTTTTTAGCGTTTAACTCCAACTGCCAATCTTTACACCACGCAATTATTTTCAGTAATATCGTCTTGTAACAAAGCGCAGTCGTCCAGGGTTGTGATTTCAGCGATAAATAATAGCATCATCGGCAAATAATCTTTTCATTCCCCCTTATTATATCAGCATAGATCATTGATGTATATGAGAAACAACAGAGGCCCTATCACGCTTCCCTGGGGAACTCCAGACCTCAACTTCGAATAAGTGATGAACGCTCACCGTCGAGAACTACACACTGTGTTCTGTCCCTTCAGGAAAGTCTGCAACCCAGTCAGCATATTTGTCTAGATATACCGTAACCGCGAAGTTTCCTAAGTAACCTACTGTGAGGCACAGTGTCGAAAGCTTTTTTGAAGTCTAATAAAACTAAATCAACCTGGGATTGCTCATCTATAATACGGCTCAAGTCGTGAATTAAGAGGGCAAGTTGTGTTTCGCAGCATCGGTTTTTTCTGAATCCATGTTGATTTGGGTTTAAAAGCTCATCTTCATCCAAAAACCGCATGACATTTGAATAGATGATGTGTTCTAAAATCCTGCAAAATATTGAGGTTAACGAGATCGGCCTATAATTTTGAGGATCATTAGCATTCCCACTTTTGAACACTGGACTTACGATGGCGGTCTTCCATTCGGCTGGTATTTTTCCTTGATCCAAGGAGGCGGTATATAATTTCATCAAATACGGCGCAATTTCCTTTGCGTACCTAGAGTAGAATCGTGTAGGAATACCGTCTGGTCCTGGAGCTATGTAACTGATAAATGACACAGGCACTAGGTGCACTTACAGCCCTTCCGGCACCTGCTCCGTTGACATGGTAGCAAGTCTCCACACGGAAGATGATATGCTGGCAATGGGACATATCGTCGCTTGAACATGGAGGGCAGGCTCTTAAAAACCTGTTCGCAGGAATTGTGTGGTCCGTCGCCGCCCGACCAAGTTCACAGAAGTGGAGAGCGGGTTGTGATAAGTTTCTGCGGAAAGGCCGCGCCGGGGAGCGTTCTGGGAAGTGCTGTTTGATATCCTTTGAAACTACAGATTTACGTTTAATCCGAACCCCGGAAGTTCTTATGTGAAAGGGTTAAAATCCGAGAAAATAAAAATTCCAGCTAGAGTGGCATTCGAAAATAGGGTTTGTCGCTCTGCTGTCATACTCTTTCACTACCCACTAATCCAGTGCTCAGGATCGGTTATGGCGCCTCGTTGCTGTTACTGCATTGACTCTCCACCTCTGGAGGACAAAAGAGGCTTCAAATTTGCACTTGATAGGTGTTTCGTTGATCCAAAACCGTACATGATACTGGAAATTTTCCAAAACTATGTTCTAGGTCACCGTTTCTCAACCTGTCTCAACCCTAGGACCACTAAAGCGTTAAAAGTAATTCTGCGGACCACTATCTTTCATCGCTCTAATTTTTTACCGACATGTATATTATTAAGCAACCCTACGAATCGTTCTCGGCACGTACGGCACCTACGCTTACAATAAACTTAATCCTCAAATGAACGCCGCTCTCTCGGCATGCCGACTGAAAACGTTTTGAGTGAATGCTGGAGATTTCTGCTGGTCATTGAAAATACTTGTAACTTTTGTTACGATTGGCTTATAGTTAATACTCGCTTATAGCCTTATACAACACACGAATACAGATAAATGTTTTTGCTTATTTATTTATTTTCACGTGCTCTTCAATTTAATCACAATTAATTTTTAATATTTAACCTGCGGACCACCTGTTGTTGGGGTTTAGGTAGATATATAGTCTGAAAAAAAAAAAAAAATCCCCCTTCAGCATGTGGGGAATAGATATTTACAGGACTAAGATTTTTTTCAATTTCTGTCTCTGCAAAGTAAGAAATGGGTGGCTTTGAGATTTTTTGGTCTTTGACAATTTTTGTTACCGGGCCTATCTGAAAAACGGTATTTCCTATGAATTTGTTTTCACTATCCAAAATATCTCATAAACTAAAAGTACTAAAAATTCTTTCGTCTTATATACTCTGGAAGTTGTGAGCAAAACAAACAAATCTTTTTTATTTTGAGACTTTGCCATATTATTCTTTTCTACGATTTTGGCCGTCTAAGGAAGACGAAAATTAATTCTGTTTATTCATCTCGATGCTCCTTTTCTTAACTGGCAATAGTTTTTCTTCCTTTCAGTTTGCTGTTTCTACCTTTCTTGGATCCAGATTTTATTATCTTTCCTCTTCTTCGTCTCCCGGAAACCCTTGAAATTGTATGTCAATCTTCTGAAAGTTGCTCTGCCTTGTATTATATCTTCCGTTATTCAGATCTCAAACATATCTTTATTCTTTACATCCAATGGTCACCTGCATTCTCTTTGAAATTTTTGTTTGTAATTCTGTTTTTAGCCATTATCATTACGCGAACTCATTCTCCTCTTTCCGATTGTGTCCTTTCATTTTCTTCTTCTTTGTAGAGATCTTTATTCCTACGGTACCTAAACTCCCCAACAAGAATTCCTTTTCTTTTTCTCTGCCTCTTCTATTTCTCCAGTTTTCATAGAGAACTTGCATTCTGACACGTAGAGACTCTCTGATTTGATTACTGTGTCGTAATGTTTGATTTTAGTTTTCGACTTTGCCATATATTAATACTATTTTATTGAAAGTGCTCTTAATTCACAGTGCATCGCATTCTGTTGTACCTGACTGTAACTGAGCTATAGTGTTAGCTGTGAAACCTTGCGCGGGGTTGGAGAGTCGTGGAGCGTAGTCCGCTATCAAATCTGAAAATGTGCTGGAGATTTCTGTAACAACGTAGTGCAGTCTACCACTTGCAAAATAGGCGGTCAGCTCATTAGAGTACGGAATTCTAAATGCGCAACGTCCGGCTCGAACTTGTCCGAACTTTAATTTCTATCGCCATGAAATAATTGTTGATGTGTCAAAGGAAAAAATTATCCATTATTTCTTTGAATCAGTTTCTGGAATAACGTACTGGTTGGTGCTTTGATGATACTGCTGGGAGTGGCAAATTTCCTCGGAAAGCGTGGTTCGCGCTGTGGTTTGAAGCGACACTGTGTTCTGCGGCGCGGTGCGTTCGCAGAAGCGCTGCGGTGGGGCTAAGTGGCTGAGCGCGCTCAGTCGCTCTGCGGACGCCAGAGAGAGAGCACCGCAGCGCTCTGTGCAGTGCAGTGAGTGAGTGTGTGTCGCGAGTGCCACGGGACTCATCTCCGAGGCGCAGCACAGCACGGCAAGTACACCACCCTCACAACGCTACTGCTTAACTATTCATGTTCTGACATCGCGTTCTCTCCTACGTCTTGAAATGAACTACGCCATTTATTGGATACTAACTACAACCAACGACGACTGTTATACACATCAGAACAATAATCGAACTCGTCGTACAGAGTGTGGGTGGTGTTTATTTTAAATTCTTGCAGTTTCATTTCAGTACTTTGTTGGTAATCTGGTACTAGTTCTTGATAATAAACAGCGATCATCTTTCAGTAGCACACGCAGCTACTGTAATCGGACAGTTTCAATCCTGTGCTGTTTATTGTAATTACTCATTTACTAGTATCAATCTTACCACCCTTAGTGCTTATATGACAGCTAAAATCTTGCGAATCAGTGATAAGTATCGAAGTCTTCTACATAGCCTGCTTCTTGTTTGGTCGAGATGTTTTTCTCCCTCCTGTTGTTTATACGCCTCAGGCATTTTAAACGGGTCTTTAAAACGACGTACTCGCCCACAGGAGTTTCAAGAACGCGTTCCACTAGCCTTGATGGAGCGATTACGCTATATACGTCATTCAAGCGTATTAAGCAATGACAAACGGTATGACGCAACTGGAATGATTTGCCTGAGCGTAATCGAACGTGAAGCAAACCGCATTCTTGCCGTGATTAATGTGTAGTTGATTTATAAGTTGCATTTATGTTCCAAGTATTGGACAATACGTAACAGGAGTCTGCCGAAAGAGCTTGGAAGAATATCCGTATCTTTGGTTTCTAAGTGGTTATTGACTAGAATAATTTAGTTCAGATGAATTTAGTTCAACTTTATTTCTGCTGTATGTAACCTCTCATTCGATGGCACAAAAAGAAATGCTCTACAAACCCGTCTGTAATTTGTGCTCCTCTCTGCATTAGGCACGGTTTCATGCATCATTACGCCCAGTACTTTCAAGATACCTGAGAGGCGGAGATCGAACTCTCTCAACAGATTTTCTTAAATGGGCAATGGGACACAGCTATCGCGATGTTTCTCTCTGAATCATGAACGTTCGGCAACTTCGTAACAAATGGACGCGGCGGCTATGTGAACTGCTTGCTTGTCGATGCTACCAGAGATTCCGTTCGTCATCACATCTGGAGCATAACAGAAGCTGTTATGCTGGCACTACGCTACATAGTGTCTTCTTCCTGAGTTACATCCCGATTGAATTATAGTTGACCAACCAAGAAACTTTCAGCATAACCAGGGAGTTGTATCGACATTGATTATTACTGATGTCAGAATTCAGTTATCAGTAATTTATTTCTCAGTGCTGCATTAAGTAAACCGAGCCGGGTGTTGCGTGCGTGACGTTTAGACCTTGTATTCGGGAGGAAGCGAGTTATTTTCCCAGTCCAGAAACCCATATTTAGATTTTTTATTGTTTGCCGTACTCACACTTGGCAAATGCGAGCATGCTTTCTTGAAAACGCAATGGCCGAATTCCTTCCTGTATCTTCCTACCCCCTCCCCCCCCCCGCCCCGATACTGTTCTGGCTGTTATGACCCCGATATTGACCAGCTGAAAACCCGTAGTAATAACAGCAAAGTTGTACTCAGTGAGTCTCATTGTTAAGGACACACGCAAATGGACGTATATCATAGTGCAAAAAGGTTTCACGGACTTAGTTATGTAGGCAATAGTTAATGCGGAATATTTCACTGCTCTAGTGAAGGTTATGTATAGGCAGGAGGCCAAACTTGATAGTGGGATAGAGAATGTCCTTAAGTTTCTCGTAAGTGTTTTCATTTATCTGCTAACTGTGTGAGCGTAGTGCAAACATTGTATATTTTGTGTTATCGTGTAGTGTCTGAGGTATAGATTGTGATTAGTCTGCCTAATGTGGTTGTCAGATGACATGTATTGTGGGCGTTCCGACTGTGTTGTGTGCCGCTGCCGTGTTGTGGCGACTCAGTGGCCCAGGTTCAACGTAACGGGACCCCCGGCCCGTACGCTCACTGGCTGCCGGGATCGCCGGCTAATTCCATAGCCCAGCCGCTAACTGTCCACCAACACGAGAAATCTCTGTGACTCCCCAGTAAAGCAATCCACCCAATCAAACATTATTATTTTGGCTTATAGCTATCTGTTTTTTTCTAAAAGTATCATCAGTTCTGCTGCTTGCTTTCCGACAAGCCATTATTAAGATGTGAAATTTCAGTTGTACGGTTGTAGGTATATTTCTTCTAATTTCCTCTGAAGCAGGTTTTTACTGTGAATTTATCAGCGCCGGTAGTGATTTCTTTGGTATTCCATTCTGAATTTAAATTTGTTCATATCATTGCCTTCATTCCCAGATTCTAATAAATACGTCGTCATTGTGATTTAGAGGTGATTATAAGGTTTGTTTATGGTTCATAACGTAATTTTTGTATTGAAGACTAGCGGAGTTCCCGGCGTTGCCAAGTATAGTTCGCGTAGATTTACCCGTACCTTACTTTTATTCCCGCAATGAAAAACATTTGTACAAAGTTTCATAAAATTCGCGCCAACTTTTTTCGGAATTAAAGCAAACATAGATTCACCCGCCACCTACCAAGAAACGGGTGGGTTGAAGTTTATTTGCACGAACACTATTTTCATTCGTCAGAAAAGATTCATGTATATCAAGCTTCGTTGATTTTGTTAAGAAATTGCATTACTACATTACTGAACAACGCTAGATTATGTTAGAAACTCACATTTGATTCAATTGCGAAGTGAATGGATATATTTTTTGCTCGAAAGGCCAGATACTTTAACTCCGTGGATATCAACTCCGCAAATATCAAAAGTGAATCCGGAATAATATTATCGTAAACAGAAGACTAATTCTGATGGCCAAAGACATTGTCCACAGATCGTGCTTAAAGAAAATCTCTGTTGTTTTTACGGCTATCTATGGCGTTTAACTTCAAGTTACGGTTATCTATGGCTTTTAAAAATTGAATATCCAGAGTTAAAGGAAAGAATACTTCAAGTTTTGTTTAGTGTGCAAAATAGTTATTATTGTAAAATTATCTTATTGCTTTCATTAAAGGCTATGGTCAGAGACATTTAGTTGTGTGTTTGGTGCGAAGTATGGAACATCTAATTCTTCCATCTTTGAGATTTGTCATCATACGTTTAGAATTTTATTTAATGCCCCTGCGTTATTTAACGTTGAAACATAAGACATGCCAAACAACTGAATTAAGATTCTAAGCTTTAAAACGGTGAAAATCCCATCGAAATCTGCTCCGTAGTTTCCAAGTTTTTATAAGACCAATATATCCTGTTTTCATTTCATTTTTGTATTCAGTCGGCATTCCCAATCAAATAAATAAATTAGTATTTTATTGATGTGTTGTATGTCTGAGTTAGCACTATCCGAAACTAGGTCCGTTTCGTGTTTCGCCGAAAGTGAAAATTACTTAATTAAACTACCTCGGTTGAAGGTATTTCGGATGTAAGCTTGTTAGCCAGTCACGATTTTTAAATGGGAAAACAAATGGCGGCGTTTCCCTGGAAAACAATTTCCCTTCGCCAAACGAGCTGGGACCTTGTGACGCGCCTGCGGGCCGGCTACCCAGCAACACAATATCCGTTAGGCCGTCGCCGGAGGTCATCTCACGCACATATCGTACTATGGCTTAGCTTTGTCGAGCTGCATCCAGGTCTACTTCATACCAGCCAGAAATAAACATTTTACTTGGTCTCTCCACTGTGAACGATAAACTGAGTGGTTTACCATGACTCGAACAGTGTTTTTTCGGTCAAAAACATTTCGGTTTTCTGTTACGTACTGTTGACAGTTCGGATTAGTCACGAGTCATTCAAAGATGTAGCAGAAATTCCTACCGAATACAGTTTTTGCTCAGCTACAAATACTATTAAGTCTCTGTAACATCACTATGTACACCAGCTTTCAGGTAAGATGGACACACATATTTAAAAAGACGTTGTTACCACCGCTACTGTTCTGTTGTGAATGACTAGTAATACTTTAACGCTATAACGAATTTCAGAGCAATAAGTAAAAGGGTAACATCTTCAAACTTTTCAGATCTGTTTGGCAACAGTAAAATGAATAGAAAATTAATATTAAACAGTTCCCAGTTCTGAAGGAGATTGTAGATATATTGGTAACTAATGTTTTGGTCTCTAAAACCATACAGTAGATAGTTACGCCGAGATTTTTTAAAATATCTCTAATATTTTTCCAGAGAGCAGATAACCTTTGATATTGTACACCATCGCAGCAGAAAATGAATTTCTAAATAAGATAACTATAAAGAATGGGAACTCAGCTACAGAAGTATTAATTGAATCTATTTTCCTTGTTACAGGACGCCTGAGACCGAACTACTAACTTCTAGTGGCGACTACTAACGGTAAGTTTGTGATAGTACTTCCTGTTCTTAGTCATCACAGTCAGTTTAAATACAATGTATCTTTTCGCATGAAGATATATTTTGTATACTGTCGGTTTGATGGTGGCCTTTCTACAATGAACGTAAAATATACATAAATCCAGCAAGATCTTCAAAAGATATGGCAGTGATTTCTCAAGGGACCCGTCATCTGTAAGCAAAGTATGGTAGCTTACCTGGTATTTTATTTGATTCTGAAAACAGTTAAAACTCACATGCTGTTTCACAGACTGGTTGATTGTGACTGACATGTAATATATAATCGTACACTGTATAATCTGTCTAAGATCTCCGTAAAAATATTCTGCTGCTAAACCAAAACGGATTGCATTACCCAAAACATCCGGGGCTGAAGGATAAACTAAATTTCGTGTTGTGTAATGGTCGCGTGGAACGGAAAAAATCTCTCACGACAGACGTGTACCTGAAAACATCCTGTTTACACAACTGCCATTGTTTCAGCTGACGGAAAAAAACATGTATACTCAGAAGTACTCCTGTATTCTTTTTAAAGGTTTCTAAGAAACAAATTTTCTTCTTATTTCAGTCGTTTTTGTTGGAAAGTGATGGTAAACAGAAATAATCGATCAAATTAGTGCAAATCAGATGAAACATAACTTTAACCGAAATTCTTGAATTCGTCAAAGGAGGCAAGTCCGTAATATTCCAATGTTACATTTTCAGTACAAAAAATAGCAACTATATTGGAGTCAATCATATAACGCATTTACTACTGCATAATGAAGGCTTGTTGCTAATACCAGTGAAGTTTTGTTCCCTCTGTTTTGAATTTCACAACTTTTAGGATTATGAGTGTGAAGTATAGAGCGAACGCTGTATCAAACATGTCCACATTTCATTTGACAGCGTATTTTTCTTCCTAGAAGATTTGGGGATCATAAGTTAATATCATCTTGTAATTGGTAATTGTTTTATTAATTAATTAGTTGTGAAGCTATTACGGAGACGATAGAATTTTCATGATAGTTACTTTGTAAGAAGAGATGCTACTTTCGAAACATTTTTATCTGGTAGATCGCTGAACTCTATATTTGAAAATCACTATGAACTCTAAAGCAGATCTGCTTGCGTAAGAATCGAAGCCAATTGCCGTAAGTACTCCATCGCCGAGACAGACCGCCCCGGCTCCATCAACTAATGGAGCCGCGCGCTGGGTGCAGCCCGCTGCAGGCGTGACGTCACGGGGCCGAGTCAAGGTTGGGGCCGGGGGCTAACCTTGTCAACGTCCGCAGATGAGGCGATAGCAGGCGCCCTGCCCGAGACAGCGTTCATCCTCCGCATAGCTTGTTACCTCTCAGCCCTGGAATTCCGTCCACACAACTATCAAATGCGGCCTACAGTATATATAACCGAGACCCTGTCTTTCTCTGAAAAAGTTATTCCTGTTTTTCCTGTAACTAGCATTTTCCAGCTGCTTCTGTCACACTGACCTTGGTGTGCGTAGTTACGCCTTTCCATTTTGTTTTTCTTGTGGTACCAAAGCATTGACGTTTGTAGGTAGTATCTTTGTAACCTTGACTGTAAATTAAATTCACAATTTCGTTACGCTTATTCATATGTTAACCTTTGATGTAGTGGCTTAACCAACGCTTTTATTCTGTTACAACATAGTATTCGCTGTTCACTCAGTACTGGCGGCTCAAGGCCATGTTCCTGTGGCCCCGCTCCTCACTTCACCGCCACCCCCCTTCCTACCTCCCCGTGCTGACCGCTATGTCTAGGTCCCTTTTCATGTAGGGGTAAGGTAAGTAAAGCGGGGTAGAGCAGATTGACCTTCAGCCGCCCCTGTTAACCGAAAAGACTATATGTTTCAAATAACTGAAGAAATAAATAACCAAATATGAGTAGTACAAAAAAATATTACGACAGTCCAAAGAATGGAGTGCTTCCCTTTATGGTTTCGTGATCTTTGGTGGATGTAGCGTAAAACAGTATACATCTGAGGCGCAGTGTAATTTATGACTCTTATCTATTCTCGGTACGTACGAATTATCATTTCTTGCCCCGTATTCACGTTACATTGAGTCAGATATACCGCAGATTTTATGATAGCCTTTTAGCTTTCAAACTGTAAAAATCCCATCCAAATGGTTCTGATAAGTCTTGCGTGGTGCCTCGACAATAACAGACAGGCCCAATACACTTATAAATCTTTAATACTATAGATTACATGTTTGAATCGTTGGCTTGAATACAAGAGCGATTAATATTGAACTTCAATGGCAGAGTTGATAATTTCTCCACTTTTAAATTGGATAGTGCATATGCAGCTGTCATAGAATATTCGTATGCAGTCAGGATGGGCTGGCCGTACGCAATCTTAGGAAATTCTGGGCCAACCTGAGATTTAGAACAAAACAAAAAGAAGCTTTGGTTGTTCATGACCAAACACTGCTACCAGTGACACCAGCGTGACTCGTATTCACTGTATCTGAACATTTTTTTTTCTGCATCGCGATAGGATTTTAGAAACTGAAAGCTGATACATCAGACCAATGTATGGCAATATAAACACTTTGGTCCTGTTAGAATTAACTAATGCGTGTTTCTATAGTTCTGCTTTATTTTACAACTTGCAAGTATTGTATATCTGGATATTGCGAACAGCACTAGCCGCAACATCCATTTGGTTCAAATGAATGAAATTGAGGTCTCTATTTTTCTACTGAGAGGAAATATATTATGCGGTATACATTAGTCTCTCGTTAATACAGAATAGTTATCGACGCTATAACACTTAGTCAAAGACAATACAACGATATTAGTGAATTAGGTAAAACATGAAGTCCATCACTGGTGATTCTTCGTGGGCTACGGGTAAGAGTGACGAGGTTCGCGTTATAGTGGAGGCTGGTCTCCCAGGGTACATCAATACTCAGTTAGATGAAGGATGATTCAGCCTTTGGGCCATCAGCTTCAGGAAACAATCCTCAAGTTTTCCCCAATTTGATTCTCAGTTCTCAATGAGGTATTCTGTAGACACAACGACACTCTACTGATGGTCTGCGTTGTCCAATATATATATATATATATATATATAAATTCGTAAATATTGGTAATTTCAGGCGATGCATGTGACTATGTATAAAAACTGACCAAAGTCAGCTGATTTGTATTATGGTCCTTGAATCAACTTCGAGTGAAATGCTTTTAGAAAGCAGATGAATGATCTGTTTTGCTCGTAAGCTTAAAATTACAGCTGTTACTTCTCTAGAGTAGACGTTATTGGCAAATATAGCATATATGTTTCACCTAACAGAACCAAAAGCCGTCACACATCTTAGCATGACACTGAACAGCTGCGAAACTAGCTTTATTTATCAGATATTTTTGATTATCAGTAAGGTGTTATTCACCATGTGTTAGACCTGCCGTTTTAGTTTGGAACTTTGGCCATTGTCATGGCGACAGACTGTACGTAGCTCTCGGCGACCTTGCGCCCCCGCTGGATGTGGCAGCTCCCACATTCCCTTCTCTAGGTCGCACAGACGCATACGTCACTGCATGGTCGCCCACTGCATAGTGTGCCTGGCGCGTTGCCGAGATGGAATCTTCGCAGTACGACATCCAGGGGAAGACTTCAACTAGGCAACAAAGGCACAGTCCCCTCCTACTCACACTTGTTCCCCGTCGTTCACACTCAGAAGCCTGTTTGAGATAACTCGTCCAGTTCAAGGCAGACTCCCCTGGGACTGAATTACTCTGAATAAATAAACTATTAGCGGGACTGGTTGTGCTAATGGATATGAATATAAACAATGAACATTGAATGGAATGTTACTGAATTCTTATCTGACGTCTCGGAGATTCATTGAGAAATTTTTTTGATTTAACCCTAGAACACGACACCTATAACTTCACTATTGGTAAAGCGATCATATCAGCCTAGCGGTGGTGGTAAGTTTAATAATAATTCCGTGTGGTCGTAATGACATGGTGACAGGGTTTCTGTTGGCAGCCCCTGTCGTAGCCACCTTAACCTAACCCAGTAATCCTACCAGGTACAGGAGACCTACAATTTAACGTGGAATCTGAACCACGGAGTCTGTGCCGGAGGTGAAGGTCGGGTTAAGGGCCTATGAAAATCCCCACCGAGACAGGGATTCGAACCGCGGACCTTTCGATCCCCAGTCATACACCTTAACCACTGAGCCACCAGACCGCGCTGGTTAGGTTGATATGTGGCCTGGATCAGAAGAAAAATTTCGTAAAGCCCATACTGATAGCATTCTTTAATGGCAGTGTTATTTTTCTTGTGACGAAAAGTTTTTCTAGTGGAATCGCGACCTAGAAATAAACCGATTTTTTTAAAAAAGAAATTATGAGCGAGTATCAACAAAACTCCATGCCTTCGGTTTCCCGTTGAATTTAATTAGGATTTCAAGAGAATCTGATTAGTTATTTCTTCCACGCGTGGATTAAAGATACAGGAAAGGCTAGCAATAATACGGAAATCCGAAAAAATAGTGAAAGTATTTTAAAACCTAATTTACCAAAACTTCTCAATTGCTGTGTTTCCACCTTTTGTAATTACGTAAGGAAGCTGTGGTTTTAATTCTACCAAAAGCGGATGGTGCAATCAAAATACATATCTTAGCAATAAATGTCACCAAGGCTAGGTGTTTTATGGAAATTTGTCCTAATTCCAGGAAATTTTCTTTTGGTTTCACGATAAGAAATTACGAATACCGTTCTATTACTATTTGTTAACAATGTGGAGACGATTGTTGCAGACATGCCGGGCGCACTGTAGACGAGAGAAGATAAACATTCCTGACTGTAATCGAAGTGTCTCGTTTTGACTGGCATCCGTGTTTTTTGCGTGTGCAGCAGTAGTGACGCATGCGTTGTGCAGAGTTGCGTGCTGCCTCTCATTACGAGAGGGAAGAGTCGGGGCAGGAGCTCTGTAAACATCATTACGACACGGGCTCAAGGCCAGGCCCTCACCAGAGGTAATGAGAATCCCATTTACAACACACGTTGCAATATAATCGGCTGGGAAGGACGGCTGCTTACTGGCAACTGACGTCACTCGTGATCATGGAATGTTGTAGTGCTAAGTCGTACTTCCCAGGGCACAGTGTGAAAATTCCTGGACGTCACCAGACTTGAGGTAGGCTAGAATACGTACGAGTGGCACCCAACAAAAAATAATGCCACCGCTGTTGAAATGTGCCGCTGGGAATGTTGAGCAACGGTCACTTGGGAACGCTGCTCGAGCTGTGGTTGGAGGCTACGTGCGTTATCTCAGAATTCCTCCACACGGGCCACAGACAGAAATGCTATCGGCAAAGCAGGAAACATGAAGATCGCTTACAGTCACTCTCTACAAACATATTAGTGAAGCAACGTGAAAATAATCGTTTCCCGCGGCGAGCGAAACCGTGATATTTTGTCAGTTCAACCTTCAATTATTATTATGAGATAGAAGACCAGTTGAGCGATTCCGCACTTTGCGCCTCCCTACAAGCCTAGTTAGCAGAACAGGCTGACGATATTGAGAGTGTCTTGAGCAAAATATTGAAGGAAGATTTTAGACTGAATATAATCAAAGCAAAACAAAAGTGATGAAATGTAGCAGAAATTATACCAATAATATTAGATTAAATATAAAAGTAGGGTTAGATGCGATAGTAGAAGTTAGTGAATTTTGCTATTTAGAAAGTAAAATTACAACCGATGTCTGAAGCAGCAATGATGTTAAAAGCAAAACAGCACTAGCTTTCACGAAAAAGACAAATCTTTTAGTTTCAAATAATTTTCTAGGACTCAGAAAGAAATTTATAAAATCTATGTGTGGAGCACAGTTCTTTATGGCAGCGAATCTTGGCCTTTAGGGATACCACAAAGAAGGAAAATTGAAACATTTGAAATGTGGTGCTATAGAGGACAGATAAAGTACGAAACGAACAAGTTTTGGAGATGATGGCTGAGAAAAGAAGTTTGTGGAAGAGTCTTACAGAAAGAAGAGACAGGCTGGTAGGTCATATTCTGAGACATGTAGGATTGGTTAACTTGTTAGTGGAGGGAACAGCGGAACGTAAGAACTGCGGAGGAAGACAGAGATTAGAATAAATGAGGCAGATCATTGAGGACGTGGGCTGTAACAACAAAAACAGCAAGCGGCCAGCAGTAATCCAGTAATGAACAAGTTCAGTAATCGTGAAAATCAGAAAACCACCAGCCTGTATACATTCCAGATGAAGACAACTCTCGACCTTAATGGCAGCGTAGACAAAAGCCACATCAGTGTATGTTTCATCATTTCTTAACTATTACAGCCCAATTACCTTCGATGTTACTAGGTTCTAGGTCCTTTTATGAATACCATGCAGAAGAATAATTTTATTTGTAAAATTTGTAAAATAAAAAATAAAAAAAATTCAAGACGACTTCGATTTACTCATCTGTCAGAATGAACACCATTTTAACTAAGAATTCTGCACAGAGAGATAATCTTAAGAAAGCTTATACCACAAAATACCTGAATGAGACGTCCCCCGGCGAGCATCTGCGATGTCGTGTAGTGAACATTACTGCTGACTAGCAGCGACTTTGTGCTGTTTCCGAGGGGATTAAATTCTGAATCATAAGGTTTCGCACAAAAATGAAATCTTTCCCAGCTTTGATAATTAATAGAATGATCTCGGGCAACTAGCCGAGGGAACTTGGTGTTTACACGCGATATTTCGACAGTAAAAATCCTCCTTCACTGTCTTCTGGCGAAGGAGGTGCCGAAATATAGCGTGTAAACACCACGTTCACTCTGCTAAGTACTGGCGAGTCCGCTATCTGTTAGATACAAGTAATCTAAACAGGAATTCTCACCACAGTGGATTCTGATCGACCGAATGGGAGTGAGACAGTTGATTGTGCTGATTTGTTGACTTACCACTAGCCACTGGCTAACTTCACCCTTTATCTCCATCTCACAAATTTCCTCCTGGGTTTTCAAGGGACGATATTATCACACGTGCTGAGAATTTCTTCGCGTTGTGCTCTAACCACTCTTCACTTTGGTGATACAACTTCACTCCGAACTGCTTCTGTAGTCTGCAGTGGAGCACATATTCTCTCTCATCAATGGCCATAGCAAGACTCACCCTGCAAAGCATGTAGCGAAACATTCGTCACTTTCCTCTCTGATACTACATACTACATTACCGAAACTTAACTCAATTTGCTCTTGAAATAAGCGCTTTCACTTCATTATTTACATTTAATATTCTGAATTTATCATTTCAAGTAGCATGTGTGAAAAATATCGCTCGTTTTTAATTCTCGTTTCTGTTGTAGCGGGCGCTAGTTGGGTGGGAGGAAAGGGTGAAAACTTTCTTATTCCTCTTTTTATCATTAAAAGAAAACCCTATGCAGCTAATTTATCTGGTACTCGTACTGGCGTACAGGCTGAGGCTTATTTATTTTTAACATTAACACATTAAATCATAAAAGGGAATCAAGCAAAGCCTCGCCTTACAATTGCCAACATTAATAAACAAAAAACACTAAGTGATCATAAAACAAATTCACCATCATTAATTTCTTTTGGACAACAAAAGCTTCACACTTGGTTTGAATGAAAAGTTCCCTTCATAACAATCGGGAATGAATATCGAGAAAATCAAATCAATACTAACAATAACTACATTAGATTGCAATTTCCTGGGCGCCAGGATAATTTAAATTATCCACCAAGTGTGGCTTTATGAAAGCTCCTGAAATCTGTCTTAAGTAGCGCAATAACTGTCGGAGGCGAGAACTCTTTCACTCAAAGTTTCCTTTGGAGGGTCGTTACAAGGCTGTGCCCAATGACTGCATGTAAGTACCACACTGTGCTGTTCGTAGAATTATTACCGTGATGACGATAGGCGTCCCTCGACGGCCCAAATGCTATAGCTTATTAGCTACAGCGGACAGGGCAGGACGTCCATCAAGCAACGTACTGACTGATTGCCAAGCGACCTCACTGCCACAGTACGCTTGTTTCGAACCCTCGGATTCGATGCCAAGCCATAAAAATCTCTAACCTTGGAAGATTATGCTCCAGTAACTCCAACCTCGGGGGTCGGATGCTAGGTACCCCTTCCACTCGGATGGCTGGACGTCAAGTCCCTCTCTTCAGTTCTGCAGCATCCGTCTCTCCGCGGCGTCCGTGTAGCCACGCCTCTTCCCATGGCATTTTTAACACAGAGAGAAATCTCCAGGAATTAGAAATGCGCGGAGAATTATCCGCTGTTGATTGGCTTCTGCTAGAGGTACCACCTGATGTAGCTATACGATTGGTCAACTCGATTTGGGGATACGCGCACAATCTCGGAGTCAGTCGGAAAATTTCGGAACATTTTGACCTTCAGTAACGTCCAGAGGCGTATGGGTCAACAGTAGTCCGTTCACCTGACACGGGAGAAATTCCTTTAAGCCGGCGGTCTTCTGCCTGGGTGAACCCGTTATAGTAACACAAGGGAGACTGTCTGCCCATTGTATGCGACTGTCTAACTGTCGCCGCTGTTGACGCATTTGATTTTGGGTGGTCCGCTGCACATACTAGCGAGGCTTTCCCATAGTCATTCTTTTTATATGTTAAATCTAACAATGTACGGAATGAACCATTTTCGTCATTCCCTTACAATGTGTTTTGTTGATACGTGGGTTTGTAAAGGTGTGACCCATTGTTCACTATGGAGCCATCAATGGATGGCGGTAGTAGCTATTGTTTTGGTAAGATTGTCTGTAACTTCAGACGAGTTGGGTACAGCTTTTCTCGCACATTTGCTACATGGACATTGATTGAAACCCTCTTACTGTTAGAGTATAGAAGCGTCAGTATAACGTAGAAACGTTCTGGGGTACGCTTCCGTTGTCAGTTAGTTGATGCTGTGGTTGCTTGCCGGCTTAGGCTGCCCCAAAACAGACCCGGTGGAACGGCGAAGGTGGGCCCATTAGCATGCGCTTCTCCGCTATGAATATTTCATGACGGCGCCGGCACAGCGCCTGATGAATCAGCTGGCCGCGGGGCGGTGGAACCGTCAACACTGCAACTCAGACCAGCGCTACGTCACACCAAACGCAAGGAAAACTCACGTAATACAGCACTACCAACGCGTCATTACACTACAGAGATCAGCACAAAACCGTGCAGCATCTTCAAATGGAGAAGCTGACTCAATCTGGCATTCCACAACGATATTCACTAATACAAATCCACACGTGATTTTGCTTTTCCCGTTGGATTGTAACTTACAGCTTAAATTGAAATTTCGGAGCTTCTAAGATTATTGTAAAAATTTTGTGTTTTGAGACGGTTAATTACAGCCTTTTTCGATGAATTATAACAGGTCCGGTTTCAAATATCGTACCCCGGATACCGGCCGTTCTGCTGCAATTTATAGGAGGTTTTCCGCAATGACCTATGCAAACCCTTAGATGATACCCAATGTCTGTCTCAGAAACTACACGTTTCCAAATAAAAATGAACTTATTACACAGTTACAAGTTACACATTTGCCAGACGCACGCCATCGATTAGAAAATGGTCACCAATCTGTCATTTAAGCAGGCGTGGTAATTAATTTTTCACGTCTTTAACTGTTTATGAGATTTCCATGACTCTAAAGTCTCCGCATCATTAAAATTAGCTGAGAGGAAAATGAATGGTGAATATCAATGAAATTGATGTTTCATTCTTTTACTTATTTACCGAAAGCGTTTCGATTCGATTTATGAAGCATCTGCAGTTGTTTTTATTTTGAAATATCTTCCATTTATGTGTATCCATAATATACCGGCCACGCAATTTAGCACTGAACATCATTTTCTATTTTTTGATCTTATTTAACTATCTTGCTGTACACTTCGTAGTGTCGGATTCTAACAGCCGCTTTGAGTGTTCCATGTTGAATCTAAAACGCCGAAGATGCTTTTTGGGATGAAGAGAAACACGTTCTATAAATAAATAATATCAACCATCATTTACTTATATATTTATAATTTACAAGCTGCAATTGAATGAAGTGGTCCTCAACGTGCAGGTAATGCCAGTACAGTTTAGAGAGCCTGATCACGAGAGCTGACATGCAGGAGGTCCCGGACCTCGTGCCTGCGACCACGCTGTCATTGGGCGGAGAAGTTGTGAAAGAAAGAATATGAATGAAACACCGGCTGTAGCACACCCATTCACTGTGCACATTCATTATCCATCCATTGTAATTCGGTTTTGAATTATGTTTAACCAATAGATAGAACATTCCTATTTTCCTTAATTCCCTTGTATTAGTAATCCTGTGCTCAGAAGCATTAATCAAACATTTAATCAGGTCGCATCGTTTTTGTGAGTGCCGCTTACTAGCTTGCCCAGACAGTAGAAGGGACATCCTCGGCAATTAATTCAATTTTTACCCTTAAAAGTACTTTTTCATACGATTTTCATACGATGCAAATTGATATCTGGTTTTACTCCTCACTATTTGTGATAATCTCAACTGGATGCATTACCTTGTGGATTAGTAGATTATCGCGCAACGTTCTTTTTTTTTGTATTTTAGTTGAGACGGTGAGCTGTTTCGATTAAATCGCCTTATAGAATTATGTTTGTACAGAGATCATTGAGGAAATGGTTGTGCGGTATTAACATTCAGCGTGGCCTTGAGCCTGTTTACTGTTCGCACTTCTTCGGAATACACACAGATGTTGAGCTGCGCGGTGACATCACAGCGGCCTTGGGATGCCGCGTGAACAATGTACACACTGTCGATTGTAATTCGCCCACGTCGCATCCTTGATGTGCGTCTGAACGAAAGAAACATCTGGACTTCTCTACTCACTACGTCTCTAGACTCTGGCAACAGTTGTCATTTACCGATTGTATTGCAGCTTCAAAAATATTGGCTTACCTCAACACATTTAAACACTGATCAAAATAATAGTTGTGTATTAATGGTTGACGACACGTTTTGTGAATCATTGGAATTGGGGGAGGACTGTAGGGAAAAAAACGAAAGGAATTTGGACATGGCCGTAATAATGAAACCACGCTGCCATTCATCTTAAGTTATCTACAAAAACAAAACATCGTGCAAGTATTCTCCTCAATACCATGTTCGAACGTTAACCCACCAGATTCGGTACAAAAGACAACCAGAGGGTAGCAGTACCAATGTAGCGAACAAAAAACTTCGCTCTGTGTTTCGCGTCTTCGTTCGGGTCTGATTTTCAGGAAAGAGAAAAGAAAACTTTCCTTTCTTGTACTGCCTTGTTTGCTCAGTGGCTTGCAAACTTCTTGTCCGAAGCTGGCAACAGACAGTATACTTAACTGTCTTAGATAAGTAAGAACAAACAATACCAGCAGATTCTACCAATATAGTTACACAATTGATCGATCTTTTTTGCATAGCATATTTTTACAGCGTGAAATAATGTTTTCATTTTTATTTCCTGTGGGTCTAGATTGCTATATACATCGAGTAGTAAGCTTTTTTTCCTTATGGTTTTACGACTTGTTGACGTCGACGTCTTTAGAGGCGAGAGAGGACTGCGGGCTAGGAACGGGAAGGAATTCGGCCATGACCTTTTGACGGAAGCATCCCGGCATTCGCCTTGAGTGATTTGCAGAAACTATGGAAAACCCAAATCTGGATAACATGGCGGGGATTTGAACCCGCGTCCTCACGAATGCGAGGCCAGAACGTTACCGCTCACCAAAACGCTCGATCGAGTAGTAAGATTGTTTTCCATTTTGGTGGTGCTTCCTACTCCTACACCGTTTATGAAGAATCAAGAACAATACTACTGAAGTCCATCATCAGTGTTACTCTTGTTACCACAGAGCGCTGATGGGTATCCAGCCTGGCAGTGACCCGGGATGGTCGTAGCCCCAGGCGTTGTGTGCGTCAACTGTGTTACGCGGTGTTGCATAATGACAGGGGTTTCGCCCGAGGCAGTCTACCTCGCAGACACGAAGGGGTCTTCATTGCAAAAGGTCATTCGTGGAAATGTAAAAGCGTTACAATACGTGTTTTTCAGATACCCACTGACAGTTGCAGGTACCCATATTGTGTTCCTTCCATCCTCAGAAAGTTTATTATACATATATAAATTTTAAATTTTACCTTCTAATATATATTTATGTCTATCTGTATAACGAACTGTGTTTTAGTCAAAATTTGTCTCCCACGATATATTCTGTAGTTGTCGGAATACAATGTTGTTGTTATCTCTAACTCTCGCTTGTTCGTGACATATATATCTTCCTTGTCGTACCTCATCAGTAACAGTATGACTGAGCCGAATGTTTGACGCCTCGACCCACTCCAGCGGAATGAAAATCATACAAAATCACTCCACGATTCGGCAGAATATCTTGCGACAGAAAGAGTAATGTCTTTCTTCAATATATTCAATACTATTCGCACCATTGTAACCATGTATCCATTACGTATTTCACAATTGATACGTTAGCGGTGCGATAATAAGGACTACACCTCTTTTCGCACGTCAGATGTTACAAACAGTGGCTCTGACAGAGAACGTACTCGCGATCGCATCAACTGATTTTACAAAAAGGATGAATAACTCATCTACTGATGGAATAATTGAAACAAATAACAAGTGGTGAGGTTAATTGTTAAGAGTGGAAGAATGCTAATATTGTAGACATTCAGTTCAGCAATGAGCCATACTACTCAACCATTTCCCACACATCAGATGTTTGTTACTTCTTTTCTACAGTGACAGAATGTTCCAATCGAGCCTGATGGGAAAGTGGCAGCGTTCAGGCATCGCGTTCTCGAGGATGCGGGTTCGAAACCCAGCCATCCAGATTTCGGTTTTCCATGGTTTCTCGAAATCAGGCTGATTCCGAGTTGGTTCCTTCAAGAAGCCATGGCTGACTTCCTTTCTGTTCCTTGCTAGTACTGTGCTTGCCCGCCTCTAATGACCTCGACGTCGACGAGGCGTAAACCCATAAGCAAAAAAAAAAAGAATTTTCCCTCTAGTGGTTTCAAATATTTAATAAACAGTTTTACCAAGTGCATGTGACGAGAAAATCAATCTGCGTTGTAAATTGTGTCATACGTAGTCTTGTCTTTTAGATGAAAGTATGAACTCTATATCTTGTTAAGTAAACCCAAATACAATTTTCCTTGCTCTTACTGTTATAAAAAGTTTTTTTTTCTTTTTTTTTTCCTTATGAGGCCATAGAGCCAACTCAATATTGATTCAGTGCTTTTCCAACCAGTTATAGAGACACCACAGGACGGACATGACATTAACAGACACAACACTTAAATACCCATGCCCGCGGCCGGACTCGAACGGGCGACATTTGGCACGCAGAGCTAGTACTCTAGCCTTACGCAACCGAGGCCGGTTTTCAAAAGAGTAGGTAGACTGATCCGCGTAGAGGCCACAGCCAGTTTTGAGGTTTGACGCATGTAGAATCTATCCCATCTCCGTAATCATTATACGGTCATAGTAGGACACTTCTCCGGATAGTGGATAAAATGCATGACTGCTTGCAATAAAAGAAACCTCCCAAATTACACGATAATAAAACGACATAAAAACTGTGGGATATTTTGACCACATAGGTAAAATATCCATCTTGTTTTTAGGTCTGATGCAGAAAGGTTGTTCCGACGGTAGCAGTTACGAGAGGACAGTCTGTTGAGACGCCAGCTGCCGATTTCGTGTAGACAGACTGTCTGGTTGTGTATCCTGTAGCGACTCTGATCACACAGCGAGTCTCCTGTCGCGCTAGTAAACAAACCAGCGAGCTGGCGTGCAGAGCATTCAGTTTCAACACTGTTTATTACGGTCTCACAGATGGGGGGCTGTCAGATATTTACGCCTTGTCACTCATTAAACGCAGTGATCGTGTACGAAAGTCTGTCACCCGTGTGTTTCCCTAATGCATATTGTTTTGTTCAGTGCGTGAAAGCTGTGAAAAAATCACACGCCTCCAATCATATTATTTTATTTAATTAATTGTATATATTTGTAAAAGAATGTGCCTCTGTATGTAATTTGATTTATTCTATCGTAGAATTCCACTGACATTAGTGTGTAGTCTTTGGGAATACCATAAGTTAGTAGCTGCAACTAGTATTAAACTCTTTGGTTGTTGAACGAGTGTAAACAGGCAGTTATGCGCTGATTGTCAAAAAGTACGCACGTGCTCTGTATTGTTGTAATGCGTGAATATTATCCAGTAATTGGGTCAAGAAGTTATGTTACGCATTGTGAAGTGTGGTTTCAATGAATGGAGCAGTTTTACAGAATAAATTGAGTGTTTCGGAACAGTGCTTATATTTCTTCAATAAGAATAATGCCTTTCATTTTTGGCTGATACATTAATTCACTGTCTTCTGGTTTAAATAAGATGAATTTGGCCTTTGAATCCATATTATTTTCTTTCGATTGTAGATGTTGAAATATGATTTGATTCTTCGTGGTCTGACCATGTTACGAGACTCAAGTCAGCTACATAATTACCCGCTCTTAAAAGGAAAAGATCATAATTGGCGACCACCTGCCAGGATCTTCGCATAATTGACTATCACTCCTGGGATATTTATAGGCTCATAAAGTGTATATTTGTGACCTAAATTCATAAGGAGTACGTTGACTAATCATTTCTGACACAGATCTCCCAAACAAAAAAGAATTATGGACGGATTCACTAGAATTGTACGCTGTCTGGTCGAGACCCCCATCCTTTAAAATTTATTCTCCCCTGTTCTTGCTAGAACACATACTCTTTTCGTATTTTTTTTGACATTGTGTATAATGATTTTATCCACATTTGTAGTGTAACTGATTAACATTGTGCATTTGTTCTTAACAATTGCGTTTCTGTGCCTTATGGATGGACATAATTGGTAAACTTGTTAGCAAATGATATTCTAGTTGCTTTTGTTCGACACTCGCATACGGGTCGGCAGTTGCTCAAGCTTAATGCCCTAGTTATGCTTGTATCTGATGCTCCCTTAACTGCTGCCGCAATATGGCTGTAATATTGCGGAAAGGTAGAACAGCCAATCACCGGCCATTAGGCTAATGGGCTGTTCACGGCGCTGGTAATTGTGCGTGGTGGTTACAGTGTTGCTTCTGGCAGTCACTATACAAACGGCACAGTGCACGGAGACGTGTGCACGCAGACATCTGGATGCTGGGAAACGTCGAAAAGTGCTTGGCACTGGTGCGCTATAAAGTTAAATCCTAACAGCAAAATCATGAGTGGTCTTTAAAAGTGAATTCTCTGACGGTTTATTTAGACATACTGAAGTGCATAGATCTACTACGAAGAATGAGCACACTATATGAGAAAGAACTCTTCTATAGTACAGATCGACCTTGGGTTAGCTTTTGGGGGGGATCACGTAGCTTCAATGTGGCCTCGTATCAACCCCCGCCCCCCCCCCCCCCTCCCACGTAGCCTGACGTGGTTTAATCTCTATCCCTCCCCCACCTTTCCCCCCGCGTAGCACGTAGCCATTTTCACTATTGATTCTAAAAGACATTTTGCACTGTTTTCTCTTCTCAGAGTATCGTAAATTACATACGGAGATAATTAAATGACGGCAGTAAATATTCACATGCTGTTGTGTGTTCTGTACCTTATTTTAACTGTGACAAATAATATGAATGAAACGCTACGTGTCTTGCCTCGGAAACCCCACGCTTCCTCCACGTAGCTCTCCAGCCAACCCCTCCTCCCCTTAGACCGAGCCACGTAGTTTATGGACGTTCCCTAACCATCCAGATTTCAGTTTTCAATGCCTTCTCGAAATTGCTCCATAGCCCTAATCAAACAAAACGAAAACAACGTTACAGAACACGCTGTTTATTGGCCATAATTATACAACTGCTGCTCCCGCATTCGAGAGGATGCGAGTTCGAATCCCCGTCCGGGCATCCAGATTTGGATTTCCATGGTTTCCAAAATCACTCCAGGCAAATGCCGGGATGCTTCCTTTTAAAGGCCATGGCCGAATTCCTGCTGCTGTTTCATTCCTGGTATAGAAGAAATAGACTTCTTTTTTTATAATAGTGGTAGTATGCGTTAAGAAAAAGAGTTGAAATAAGAAAATCAATAAGGTTGCTGAGGGTGATTCGAAATAGATGTGTACCAATAAGCACGAAAATGTAACATATTTCTACTAGCTTAGAAAAGGAATTTCATTTCCCAGAACGGTAAAGATTTATAATATACTGAAAAAATATATATAGTTGACTGCAGAGAGAGGAAAAAAATTAATAACTGGAATACCAACCAAAAATGACCTAATGATGAATAACCTACCGAAAACATTAAAAGAATTTAAAGTTAAAATTTGTAGAGGGAAAATGTAGGTGAGTGAAGGATAGGGGAAGTTGGCTGTGTAGGGAAATTGCCACCGGAGCGTGTGCTCCATTGCAATTAAAATAAATAAAAATAAAATAAAAATAAGAGATTCAGATTAAGAGAAAGCTCTCAAACAGCACTGGATGGTAAAGATGTAAGATAGGGTTGATCCTCTTTTCATTAGGCTCTTTGATGATTCCGTAAAATGTCAGTGGAAAAATAAGAATGTATTTAGGAGAAGCAGAGTTGTAACTTGGGGATGATATGTTATTCCTTGCAAAACATAAGAGGACTGTCAGCATTATTTCAGTTGTAATTATAAGGGGGGTACAGATCAAAGACAAAAGTCATAACATAGAGTTGTTTGAAACAGAAGATATTTAACAGATGCAGAGAGTACAATATTTTTTAAGTAAATTCAGGGAGATTATTCTCTGCGCTTCAGAAAAAGAAGATCACCATGGCCGGGAATCAATTCAGTCTGTTAAGATGATGTATGCACCTCTACATAAATAGCTGAAAAATAGACTGGCAAAATGTTTCATGCCATTTCAAGCTGAAACATGGACTTCAAGAAAGAAAAATAAACGTATTCGAAAAGTAGCTCAGAGAACGGAATTAGCAGGTAGTAATAAAAAGTGGTAAACATAATAATTATTAAGGATAACGAAGAGAAAGATAGGTACGATAAAGTATTAGAAGAAACTTTCTTCTAACAGATGCTTTAGAAGGGATGGCGTAGAGAATATGTGAAAGGAAAAAGAAGTAATGGAGGGGTCCGAGAAACATATGCGGGTATGAAGACAATACTTGAAGACAGAGAACACCTGATTATTGGGTCTGTACCGCTCGGGATCCTGCCCAAATGTAACTACTTCGCATTCAGACACAAGTAGTTCTGATACAGCATCGAGCTAGCGGAAGAGAACTTCACGTCAAATGTCCTCATGGTACCGCAGTATGACATTGCTGTGGCCGTCTTTCTTAACGGTACAAAATGACACGCTTAGAACGAAAGAAAATTCATTTGGGAAGAGCGCAAAGTAGCACTGTTTACACTCGCTATTATAGCGGTGAAATCAACAGTAAAATCTTTGTTGTTACTACTTATTCCTTCCTTTAAAAACCCTGTCGATCAGAAGGATAATTGTCAGTGACAGCGTCACAGTATAATTAGATTTAGATAAACAGAGTCCACGAAGTATAATTGTTGAGGCGTTGACTGGTATGTTGTGTGAGAGAGTCTCCTTAACAGATGTGATCTCCAGTACTGGATTAGCACAACTCCAAAACTAGATTAGCCAGCCTGAGTCGAGCAACTGTAAAAAAAGCACTAAAGTCGCTACAACTCGTAGCTACAATCTAATGAAATTTGAAACAGTTTCAAATGAGTTTTTTGCCCGAAATTTCCTCAGCTAATTTAATCGAAACTTTCAAGTCTCTCTCTCACTTTTTTTGCTTTTACTCTCAACTTCGCTTGGGTTGCAATAAGTCAAAAGTAATTGCTGAAACAAGAAGTACGGTAGAAAAAAAAATAATTATCTAACAAAATAAAACGTTAAATTGCGTTAGTTCAAGTCTAATTAACCGCATTGACAGCAATAGACCGCGCAGGTGTGGAAGGGGATTAGCTGTTTGGAGTCTTATTGGTGACCGGCAGGGTGGGAGAGGTGATGGTGCTCAACTCCTAATCACCAGATTGCATACAACAATGTCCGTCGGAGTAGTCCTGGCACCTGGTAATGGAAATAATCATCACAAGAATTATTAATTTTTCGTTGTATAAAGCTAGCTGGGTTATTCAAATGGGTATTTAGGTTAGAACGGGCTTGAATTGGACCAGAAACAATAGCCTGTGTTCTATCATGCAGCCTCTCATTAGCCCGTGTTGACTTATTGAGTCAGCACGCCAGGGGCAACGTCTCTATGACAACCAGTCCATATTGACATCCGCGCAGTTCCACAACACTGGGTTTCCAGAACATCGGATCACTGACTAGTCCATTTGAACGAACACTTATCAACAAGCTTCCTCATTCTTTTAACCTCTCTTCCGTGGTGCGTGATCAACCATCTTTATCAAACGACACAGCCGTAGATTCCGTCCTGCATGCAGCAATGATCTAAATACGCTGATAGCGCTGGAGGAATTCTTGTTTGGGGGCGTTCATAACTACGTAGCACCATTTTGGCATCCTCTGAACACCCCTCCCCCCACGTAGCCTAACGTGGCTTTTGCCTATTTATTCATGCCCCCTCCCCCACCCCTCGCGTTGCACGTAGCTTTTTTCCCTATTGATTCCAGAATACGTTTTGTTCTGTTTTCTCTTCTCATACTACCATAAATTACGTACGGAGATAGTTAAAGAACGGAAATAAATATTCACATGCTGTTGTGTGTTCTATACCTTATTTTAACTGTGACAAATAATATGAATGAAAATCTACGAGGCCTAACCCCTCACTCCCCCACCCCCCAAGTAGCCAGCGTAATTTTCTACCCATCCACTTCTCCCCCTAAACCGAGCCAAGTAGTTTATGGACGATCCATTTTTTAATGGAACATACACAAGGAAAACTGCGTATCATACAACACTCAATTCTGATGAGAAATGCTTGCTCATCGACAGGTAGATGTACTAACCGTATTCAAGACCAGGTATTTCATTCGCTTGCTAAACAATTTTTATACGCTCCTGATATAGCGAATATGTGAGCTATTTTGATGATTTGCCGCAAAAATGCATTTAATACAGACACTGTGTACAAGGAACTATGAATCTTCTTCCCTTTAAGTTTAGAATTTTTTATTGATTTTTTTGTAGTTTTGTATGGTAATATGAAACCAACAAACGAGCATCATTTATTGCTCAGAAAACAGTAGAGTCGTACTTATGTGCAAAAATTAAAAGAACTTTGTTTTTACGAATGACCTCTTTTCACATGCGTTGTGTGGTATTTTATTTTATTTAGGTACATCGGTACTATTTGTTGTGTTTTGGTTTGTAGCTTCTTCATAACATGACCACTTAGC
This sequence comes from Vandiemenella viatica, assembly GCA_031002005.1. Lineage (NCBI taxonomy): Eukaryota > Metazoa > Arthropoda > Insecta > Orthoptera > Morabidae > Vandiemenella > Vandiemenella viatica. The sequence continues at coordinate 208,404,171 of CM061920.1, forward strand.
AAAATGCTGTTATGGTTAATATGCTACGACATAAATAATTTGTCTTTGAACGCTACTTTAAAGAAGTCATTGACATAATTGCAGTGGTCTACTGACATTGTACTCTGACAAATATAAGAGAGTCTGCGACATCTGAGACATAAACTATTTCCTCAATATCGAACTTATCTGTTGTTAATATTTCTGTGGTTTTTGTTCTTGCTATCCGTTTTGATGCCGCAGTAACACGGTATTAAACGAATAGTACAAAATTTAAGTAATTGCTTACCGGTAGCGCATTGTTCCTCAATTAGCATGTAACGTTTCCGACATCATTTTGAGAACTTCATCTATGACCATGTATGTTTTACTACAGATTGACCAGTACTTATTATGGTATCAAACAAAAGGTTTCATAGTGATTTTTTACGTTTGTAATTTTTATAATTCGTTCTTCTAATGTTTCGCTCACGGTGGGTCCTGTTTCTCCTATGCATTCCTGCCTTAAAACGCGACACAGGCAATCTAGTAGATGTTAAATCGCAAGTGTCAGCACTATCCAGTATTTTTCCAGATACAGAACACATCTTATATTTCTTTACTAAGTTTGCGACAGTGCCTATTACCTTTTTTACAGTTAAGCTCGGTGGAGTTTTCCTTCCCCAATGGTAGTAGATCTACGACAAAATCCCACAGTGCGAACCATTATTCAGGTGCATAACATCTGAGACCTTTACGGATAGTTCTGCCATTTGTGTCTATTTGAATTATGCTGAAGTTGTTCGTTCCACAGATCCGAATCTAAGGAGATATGTTGTGCACGATAGAATCAGAGTTCGAACGTTTTGAATAAAAGCACTTAGGGATTTTGTTTGTTGATGGACTGAGTTTTGTATTTTAAGCCGGTAAGTGTGAAAAATAATTATCTCCTTTTTTTTCTGACGAATCAGAAATAGATGCAGCAGAGAGCTGAGCCAGTGTACACAGACCAATGTCTGGTTAGTTTACTGTATGATTCTTAATGGAGAAAAGGACGTAGTCGTGTAACTGACAAGTGACAAGCGAGCCCGAAGAGCAAACGGTGCCACTTAAGACCTCAACAACCAGGTAAGCACGGAACAGCATTTTAAGGCATATAGAGACTGGATCACTATCATGTAGTCCAATATTCCCTTGATGGAAATTATTTCCTCATATACAAGGATGACCTCAACCTTGTTACAGTACTGTCAAGATGTGTGAAGTTCATCCGCAAGAAATACAATGTTTTGATGTTCTTCGTTTCTGTCTCTGTTAACACCATAGCTAGAAGTATTACGGAATATCTTTGCAGACACGCTCCGAAAGTCAGCAACCGCAAGGCGACAATTATTGTTTTTACGAAGCCGCTGCGTGAGAGATTTCACGCTTCGGTGCTTCCGGGGGACATTTCTTCCATTGCCCACGCCACGCGCTACTTTCCACAGCGGCTTATTCGCTTCCTCGTTTCGTTTGATAATTTGTTATCTCTGGGTAGATTATACTAATGATTCCGGTATTACATTAATGATATTCTGTAATCGTTACATAATGTCAGAAGTTAGGTAACGCAAAAACAGTTTTTGGCAGAGATGGAGGTTAATTTCAGCATTCATAAAGTGATCCGCCTAAACGTCACGACTAATCTTGGGTGGTTGAACCGTTGTTTAATCCACAATGACAGCTTAGCTGCTGCTTTTTACTTTCCACTAAGCCTTAACGTATGCAGAACTAACGTGGTCTGTCCCGAAAGGTAATTAGAAATCCATAGTGGAAGTTATAGAACGGAGATGATTTTTGACTAACAGATTTTATCACGAAAGCACTCTGATATTCAGTACAGTCTTTGGGTTCTGCTAGACAATTAGAGGTAGTTTTTGTACAGTGAGCGTTGGCAGTCTGGGTTTCTGTATCAGAGAGACCAAGTTCGCTCGTTTTGTGCGTTACGCAAGCCGCTTGGCGAGCTCCGACTCGGCCTTATAAGGGAGCCATGACGGGAGCAGGCCTACCAACATCGCAGACACGCCTACCACACAGTCTGACCAAATACTGTAAAACGTACGTCTGCGTTGTCCAACGCAGAAACGTGAACCTGTGTGGTAACTCGGCATATCGGAAACAACTTTTTGAAACACATGTAATTAATGTTGTTTGTATCCCATTCACGTCATAAAGTGCTGTTGTTAGTAATCCATTGAAATTCTCATATCAGATTCGTATTTCCTAAATGAACCTTTCACTGTTGCCCTATTATTACAGTATCGCAACGACCCGTCTTGAGAGATTTTTCCCTTAAGCCACCCGATGTAAATGAGGCCATAAAGCCAGCTGCACTTTATATCGTTGTATCCATGTAATTATACGAGATTTCTGGCACCTCCAGCTCCAGACTGCCACACTGGAAGTATCTATGCTCTCATAAACCACCGTCGGCAGGTTCCTTTAGTTGTTTCTCGCAAATAGAGTATTGGACCCCAAACGAAACAACCCGTTCGACACCTTAATCTTTTATTTATTCATCATCAGTAATACTCAAATAATTTCTCATTCATCTCCATTCATACGTCATGGCCACATCCAACAAAATGCGAACAGATTACTCGATTGCAACCATTTACCTTCTTCATTTTGGTGGTTATTATGCTTTTTTTCAAAGCATCAAGTCACTTTTCTTAGTAATCGTAATTTAGACAGCACATCAGTTGAGTCAGTTGAATCGAAATCTCAATAAAAGAACCAAGATGGAGAAGGAGAATAAACGTACTCTCCGCATGACACATTGCATCAGACCGGGAATCTTGATCAGGTAAGCGCTGAACATATTGTCTTTTACATGTTCCACATAATAAATTTACTTGGACAGTGTTGTTTTGTCGCTTATGCAAAACTGATGCCCGCCATTAGAGGGCATTTCATGGGAACGCGCAAGTCGTCCTATGACACCTTCTTTTTGATATCACCCAGATCTAAGACGCAATTCTGTCTGCTGTTGTACATCATACACTTTGTTTTATTAGTCTTTCGATTAGTAAAATGCAAGTTTTCATTTCTTCATCTTCCTAAACTAATACGTTGATTGTGAAATATCCATAAATCCTGTATCCTCAAATATGTGCTTCATGTACTTCTAAACGTTGTCTTCATCCAGAATTCTTCTCTCAGCTGTGGCCTCCAGTAAAAAATTAAGCAATCACACATGTCTTAGAATTTGACCCCCCCCCCCCCCCCCATACTGTCTCTTGTTTCATCCTTTTTCCATGGAAGGACTGGGGGCAACTAACGGGAAAGAATTCGGCCGTGGCCTTTTGAAGGAAACATCCCGACCTTCGCTAGAAGTGGTGTGGAAAACCATGGAAAATCCAAATCTGGATTCCCGGAATTTCTATCAGTTTCTCATTTCTGAAATATATTTATTTCATTTGTATGTTACAATTTTCCTTCTTTCTGGTACTACAAACGCCTAGTAACGAGTTATATTAATCGAAGAACTTATCACGTATAGTTGTTGAAAGTTTCTCTTAGACCATGGTAAATATTTGGTATTAGAAGGTTTATCTTTTTGAAAAATGTTATTTTTGCTAATGCTGATATATTTGTGATACATTTTTTTTAAAAAATCAAGTATTGGTTGTAATTTTATTAAATGAATAATAAAATTATTTTACTTCTATTAAATTTGGTCCCACTTTTATTCGCAATCTTTTCTTACTCGTTGAAATCTGCTATATTTCATTATCTTTTCATTACTTTTGTTTATGTTTAGTTAACTTATGAATCAAACAACATAAAGTAATCAGATGTCATAGTGCGAAGCGATATGCGGTATCCTCACTGATAACTTCGTTTTTACCCTCAGAGTGTCCTCCCGGTAAAATTGCGTTGGATTTCTTCCACTTCCCTGACGCGCCTGGCAGCGAAAATCCCCTTTTGCGATTTCTCGCGAACTGCTAAGCGAGCGGGCTATTAGCTCTCTGTAATTTGCTAGGCTCAAACGGATTGGATAAACGCACATTTATGAATATGAAGTCCCTCCAGCCCACAAAGCGGCGTTTGCGATTATAGTGGGCGCTTCATTCACAAAGAGGTGGCTCAGCTGTCATCTCTCTCTCTCTTTCTCTGTGAACACAGTAGTTTTGATGCAAAGCAATAAAAGCTGTTGTAAGAAATAAAGGTAATGGCAGCTAATTACCGAAACTAAAGATAAAAATTGCGGAACTGCTATAAGAAGTTAATTTTGTTGCTGCTTGGTTGAATAACTACATCCACTCTAAGTACAAAGGAAAACAATAAATGCAAAATATATCCACTCTCCGTTTTCCTGCAAATAAAACTGTGAAAACCCTTTTCAGCAGCAATTAACAGCTGGTACACTGTAGTACCATAGTTGAAAAAAGCCGAGGTCAGTGTTGAGAGTGTAAATACGGAGCTTAGTGCAATCCTGATTGTTATTCTCATGACGAAAACACCGACCAGTTTGTTGTGCGGATTAAGACGTTGCACGCTGGATCAGGGACGCCCAACCTGACTAGGTTTGAGTACTGGACCTGGCGTACCAACCATTCTGATTGCGGTTTATAGGCGGTTTCCAACAGTCATCAGCAAGACGAATGCTGGAACGGACCCCTATCTCCACCAAATAAACTACACATTGCACAAACTAAAATACACCTTTCACACACAGAACATAGTTACATGTTTCGCAGACAGATGAAAGTCTTAAGTTTCCTCCCCGGGAGTCATCAGGCCAAATCCCAGCACGCGGCATCCTGAATATGTTGGCATTGCAATACCGGGATTAATACAAGGAAGGAAAAATCTTCACAATCAACACATGGTATCGGTTAGTAGCCTACTGCTCTTTACGAGGGTGCAATGGTGAAAACTACTGTGTTATTATCGTTCTCTCTGCTATTTGCTGGGAAAGTACGAACACTTGAACCAGTTACGTGTAGCACAGTGGTGACCTCGACGGGTTGTTCTAGCTATAGGAATGTTGAACGAGTGACATGGTCATGCCAGCGCTATCTCGTCAACATCTAACATTCCGACAGCAGCGCGTTGCGACAGTAATCACGGCGGGAAGACAAATTGCCGCGCAGCAGGGCACTGCAACGTGCGCAACGCGACAGCTTCCTGTGAGGGTGAGGTATCGTGGCTCCTGCAGTTAGCATTGTGGTGATCATCACCGTCAGACAGTTCAATTACTAAATGATGTGCTCTTAGACTTATGAGTTGAGGTAGAACTTAAGCAGTTTTCTCCAGGTCAAGTAATCTTGGGCATTCCTCTCCCAGTTAACTCCAACAACCTGCGAACGTCATTGTCCCAACAGTCAGATGGTCTTCCTTGCTGTCTCTGATTATCTCTTTGGCTCCACTAAGACTAAGACTAACACTCTTATTTTTTCATCTTTCGTCTTTCCTCCGAGCAACATCGCTGGCCCCCTACCAATTACAGGAGGCTGTCTTCTCCAAGATGTCTGTGACCCCTCTGACTGAATTTAATTTAGCTTGCTCTCTTCTTGATTTTTCTAGATAAACCTAGCATTGACCTTTCCATAGCTCGCTGTGCCGTTCTAAGTTTTCCTTCCGTAAATTAGTTTAGTGCCAAGATCCCACAGCCGCAAGTCTGCACCAATGTAAATTTAACTGTTGATAACTACTTTTCGAGGATATAACGATCATGGGGGCGATACCAGATACACTGGTCGTAGTAACGGTGCAATGGAAAATAGACTCCATTCTTTTGCTTATGGCTTTACGCCTCGTCGACGTCGAAGTCATTTGAGGTGGGAAAGGACTTGGGACAGGGAACGGGAAGGATCTCGGCCATGGCCTGTTGAAGGAATGACCCAGGTATTTTCCTGGAGCGATTTCTGGAAATAATGAAAACCATAAATCTGGCCGGACAAGGATTTGAAACTTCGTTCTCCCGGATGCGAGGCAAGAGCGTTACCGCTCATCTTCCACGCATGGTAACACTCTGCATGGGACACGGTTACTGTAGTGTCTCGAGGCACCCACGTGAAAATCCTGTTAACTTACTTCAGTGGTATCACTAACATGACGTCTTTCACGTATTTTTCTCTGACTTTTTCCCAATATATGATTGTTTCTGAGATTTGTGGCAATTTCCACTACCGTTCAACATTTCACCTAGATAGCGGTGTCAACGCAGTGTGATAATCACTTCTGTGATGTTTCATTTTCTAAGATTCTAATAATAATGATCTTGTACCGGTTAATTTTGTTTTATACAATTAGCATTTGACCATGATCGCCAGCTGAAATTGTATTTTTGTTTCCTCTAGTATGTACGTATGATAATCACTATGGGTGACATAATACTTATTTTATACCACCTATGGTCAAGGCCGAACTTGAATCGTCAACCATTGGTATAAGAGGTCAATGTGATAGCCCCTATGCCTCATAATAGGGCCATTTAGTACTGGTTTTGAAATCGTGTAGAATTTTTGGAACCACCACAGATATTTCCATCGCGAAAGTGTATTTTCATTCAGTCTTCGCATTGTGTTTGTGTTCCCTTCTGGTTTCGCCATTGGTGTTTATTTTTGATTTAACGTGGCAAGTTGTTATTAGATTAGTCCAGTACACGAATGCCTGTTCCTCTCGCTATGTTACCCTGTACGGACGTCCGTACTGTGTTCGGTTATTGCGTAGTGTGCCAGAGAACTAGCGATGAAGCGCGTTCCGTGATGGCTGTATTATCGTTGAACTGGTCTGAAAATGCGTTTATTGCAATGGGTTTAAGTGGCGCGACGTCACATTTTAAAGCTCTCGCTACCAGCTGCTTGCGCGGCTGATGCTGCAGTTTTCTTTTCCCGTGAGAAAGACGCTTGACGAACTCCGTCAGCAGGTAAAAATGGAGATGACCAGCGGTTCCCGTGGTTGCGTCACCGAGACGGCTTCCAGCAGGTGCCGTATTCTCTGGAATTTCTGCTCATCCCAGTGACCAGGAATCTCCGTTATTTTATTTGAACACGGATCGTGTCCAGATTTACATAGCGGCTTACACGAAGCGATGTTCCTTTCTCCTTAGAATTCTGTCATGAGACAAGGCGAAAAACCCATATCATTTCATTGATTCGGTTTAATACTTGTTTATTCTGATACCATGTTCTTGATATGTAGTTGCTTCGTGCGAAGCGCTTAAAAGCATCTATTTAGATCACCGATTGATGACAGTGTACAGAAGACAACTGGATCACTGATTTAGTTCTGTGACTATCACGAATGTGAGAAGCGTCTGTATTACTTGCTTACATATTATTATGTAATGTGTTACTGATTACATATCAGGCATGATATTCGATTTCAATTCAAGTGAGATAATTATCTTACATCTTCATTTTAAAAATCTTTCTGCTAATCGTTAACCGTTCCTTAATGCTGTGTGCATGTGTGTATTGCGAGTTAAAAGTAAGATCATACTGAATATTTTCTGAAAGATAACAACAGAAGTTTGAAACTGTACTGAATTTTTTTTTTTTTTTTTTTTTTTTTTTTTTTGCAAGAATTGAATATAGATAGTTGTTGGTAACGAAGGATTAGTCCCAAACAACACCGAGTTGGCATAATATGACAGGAAAGCTATCACTTTATCATTTTCCCTTCGAACCTGTCTCTTGAAGAGAATCAATTTCCAACAAATTTCTGTCACCATTCGATAAGGTCTCAAAATTTCGTGACTACAACTATTAATCATATTGGAAAAAATGTCCTGTGCCCTTCATACAGATTTTCTTGTCAAATTCCATCAATATCGATATAGCCATTTAGTCGTCAAAACGTAACAAAAGACAGAGACTTACTTCCGTATTTATAGTATTATTACTGCGGTTCACAGACACACTGACTGCGAACAACACCTGAGAGATCATTGTAACGTAAAAAAAGTGTACACCTACAGCATTGCAAGACTACCTACGATTTGCCTCGCATTGCACCCCTAACTTTGTGATATCTACAGTTTAACATTCAATCTGAATAACCGACGTCCCAGGCGTGATTCTTACGATCAAAAACAATTTTTAAAAATCTTAGCCTCCACGGAGATCTGAACCGGAGACCACGATCCAAACATTAGTAAGCAAGCGCTTTAGCCACTGAGCTACATGACCGTTACACGGAAAAACAGTAGAGAGACCTCCATAACCAACGCGTCTGTCTATCGCCGTTCAGAAATATTTCGAAATTATAAGACAATATATATTATTTGTACAGAAAATTTTTCAACCAAATGTAGACAGTATTTTTATCCTTGTTTCAAAGGATAAGTGTGCAACGTTTCATCGAGATCAGATGAAAAATGTGGATTTGTATGAAGAACAAACAAACAAACATACATACATACATACATCTTTATATATATAGATGTACTGTCAAATTTGTAGTAGGCCTATCTGTAAATGTCGAATCCATGTTGTTAATGAAACATCCACGTTACAATAACACCAGTATGTCAGTTTTTAGGTCAGTGATCGGATCTAGCTAGTATGGTTCAGAAAGTGTACACTGATGTGGAAAACAATCAACACCCCCGCCATCCCCAATTCTACGGGCTATAACATTAACGGTGGACTCCAATGCAATCACAATGCTCAAATGTTTTCCACTCATTCTCGAAGGCGAATATCTCTATTCTGCCCGAAGGTGAACATAGGAGAGGTAGTGAATCTAAAGTGCCCATAACACGAAATATTTGTGCGTTATGATGCGGCACAGTACCTGTAGGTAGGCAGCCACGACAACAAATTACAACTCTGAGCTGTCACATATCCCTGCTCAAACAGCAAGGGTATGTGATGTATGGATTTTTTACGCAATGATGATATGAATCACTGTAGTTAGTGCATATATATAGATTACTGTGGGTGATCTCGCTACCGTCACATGAATGGAGCAGCAATCCTTTAAGGAGTGATGAATCAGCTTTCAGGGCCGGAACCTCAACTCCAGGGATTAATGAAAGCTTAGTGTTCATTTACATTAAGCTGCATGTATTGTATTTATTTTATCGTTACTGCTTTTGAAGAAATTAAACGGGTAAATGATGTACCTGTCTATTGAAGCCAAACATTGCAGTTAATAGTTTACCTTACGATTTGGTAGTTCTTTCTTCAATTATATAACAAGGATGAAAGAGAATTGTTAGAATAACAGTAACCGCGTTAATAATGAACAAGTTCCGTGGTTCGGATTCCATGTTAAACTGTATGTCCCCTGTACCCGGCAGGATTGCCGGGTTAGGTCAAGATGGCTACGACAGGGACGGAATGTGCAGCCAGTAGAAACCCTGTCACCAGGTCATTCCGACCACACGGAATTATTATATTATAATGAACAAGTAATTACTGTCGTATAACGGTTCAACCAATCCTTGTAAACAAATACTTTTGTTCCGTTGTCATCAAAACGGTAGACTTGTATAATTTTGCGTAGATAATTGACTGAACTGATACGCAGTGAGTGTCAAGAGCTCAACCTGCAAGTGTGATACCGTGGAATATGGCAATGGTATCCGGTACCAGCTCTTTGGGCTGCGATTGGCAGACACACATGTCGTGAAAGCACTGGTTACATCGTCTACGCTGAAGGTGGAATAGTCCCTCAGCACTTCTCATGAACACGTTTCAGAACCAGAACACAACATTAAAAAAATCGAAGAAAATACAGAAGCTAATAGGTTTGAGACCAGATGTACTTAAAAAAGCGCGTAGTGAATGTCCTCTGTTAGGCCAACATGATCTTTAACTGTGCAGAGGACAAGTCATTAAATATAGTTTTATTCAACATCAGTGTTCTGTGTTAAGGCAGGTTACTCTCGATGCTCCCCTGTCTTCTGCCCTCCTCTTCAAGTCCGTGTAGTTTCCATTTCCTTTGATGCTATCTACGATCTTGAACCTCCTTCTTCCTCCCCCTCTGTTAACAGCACTCTCCTCTCAACAAGTGTCCATTCCAGTTCTTCTTTCTTTCTCTTACGACTTGGAGTAGTTTCCTCCTGTCACCCTCCCTTTACAGCAATTCAACATTACTAACTTTTTCCATCGAGCTTATCCTCTCCATTCTCCTCCACATCCAAATCTCAATCGCTTCTATTCATCTCTCTTCCTCTCGCCTTAGTGTCCACGTCACTGTCCTATAGGGAGCTTTACTCCACACAAAACCTTTGCCAAGTCTTTTACTCAGTGCTTTACTTACTTTACCAGTTAATTATCTCCTCTTACTATTAAACGCTTTTCTTCGTTATGGCAATACGTAATTTTAAGAGAGGTAGTAGATTTACGATTATCAGTAATAACAGCGAACTTTGCGGTTGCCTGCAGGAGTTATTAATGAGGATTAAAAAGCAAAAAGCAAACAATTAGTGTATTTGAAATCGTATGTGTACCACCTGTTAGGAGTGTATGAGATGGGGAGAGTGGTATTATTCTTAACGAAACATACCTATGTTTTTTTTTAATATTATTATTCTATGTTAGCAGCTGTTATGTTATAGCAGGTATTTCGCATGTAATCCGCTTACATGCAGATAATTAAAGAGGAGGACTGAGGCTCTGCTAGAAGACTGTAGCGTTTCCCACAGAACGCCAGTCCTCGGCATTAGTATGGCAGCCACTGCGGAAAAACGGGTCAATTTATGTGGAGGTCAGGCGGAATGTGGCCGGTGTCGAATGTCGGAGCCAACTAGCAAGGCCGGCGGGCGAGCAAGGTCACAGAACTGCCGCTCGTTACGGAGGTGCCACCTGGAACATAGCCCGCCACTTCACTGTCGGTGCCTTTATCCACGATTTACTAAAGGTTTAGCGCTGGGAATCGAGCCCTTTTCTTTTTTATTTCTTACGTATTGGAATCATTTTAAACATTGCTGACGAAGAATAACAACCTATACGACGAAATGCGAATATCATTGCTTACGGTAAACCATGGCACTGGAAGGAAACTGGAATTTGTCAAAATCCAGCGATTACATTCAACACTTCTTCCATAGACAATCAGTAAACGTAAAACTGTTCGCTCAAAACTGTCCATAAACTGTGATTGCCGACGTATAATTGTCTCCGTAAACTGTCAAAACTGTCTCTGCCACTCGCTTTATATGAGTTTCATCGAAAGTTCTAGAACATTAGAAAGGCTTCCTACAGATATTTCTCGAGCTTTAACTATACTTAGACAATTAAAAACATATTAAAACCAATTAAAATTAATACATAATCATTTACAATCATTACGAAATGCTCAGAAATGAAAATTGAAGATACTTAAACACAAAATTATCCACATAAATCATTTTAAACTGTAGTAAATCATCCTTTAAACATCGTAGCTCATCTTAATACTTGGAATTACAAACATTTAAGCAGTTCTCTGTCCTTGAACGTATTAAATATTATTTACATAATTTTTTTTCATAAAACAAAATCCATTTACACCGATTTACAGTAAATTGCAAGACAAACATAGAAAATCATTTTCAATCAAACTCTAGCTTGCTACAAATGCTTCATAAAACACAATTCCATTTAAAGTCTAGATTTGAAGGCTGTTACTGTGGTCTTTATTAAATACGCGTTTGGTACTAAGACAGCTGCAAGTGTTGCAAGGGAAAATATTGAAGTAAGTGATGATTTAGTCACTTAAGGTAATATTTGAAAATGAATTGTAAAATACAGTAGAAAAAAGTTTCGATGCGGAAATGCTGCAGTGGGTTTATTTAATATATGATAATCTTTTTCATATTTCTCGGATGGAATAATATGTTTTTTTTTTTTAGGTGTATGGAGTGGCTCTGATTCCAGTGGGCTCTAGGCACTAGGCGCTACTTTACCAGCAAACATTTTTTTTTTTTTTTGTTCGTTGCTCTCTGCTAATGCGAGTGCGGGGGAAGGTGGGCAGTATTGTTGGTGGTTTGAGTGCCTTACTCGGCATCTTGTCGTGTGCGGGAGGCCGTATTTCACGTCGTCTGTATTGCCGCTCCCACGCCGGCTAGGCCCGTAAAGAGCAGAGTGGGCACGCCGCGGCCTTGGAGTCCAAGCACTGCGAACGTACTGAACGGTCACTTAGTACTAGCATAGAGTCAAGCTTAGACAACTCATCATGCAGGAATATTACGCAGGGACAAAACAGTTCATTTTACTCTAGATCCCAGACTGCGTGGTTGCGCTTCTTGTTTCGATTTGATTTCAATTAACTTCCATCCCACGCATTACGATTAAAAGCGATGATGCCGTCGTCTGTTAACTTTTCTCTCTTTACCTTGTCTCGTGTACCTCCACTTCTTTACTCTATCGCTATGATTTCCCGCCACACACACCGGCGCACAGATGAAACCGAGTCCTCTGTAAGAACACAACACTGAAAAGAGAAACGCCTGAATTTATAAAACTCAGGTCGCATTCCAGACTCACTGCAAAATTATTTTAGTAATCTTATCTAGACAGTATAAAAGTCAAATAGACTTAGTTTTTTAGTTCACAGTGCACAATCATTTGTTGTCTTACTCTTCGCACTGTTGACGATCCTTTCGTAGGTTTATTTCACCTCTCGAATGTCGGTTGCTAAACAGTAAATAGTGACGCGAAACACCAAGACTTGTTCTCCCATAAGTTGGAGCAGTGTATCTCTCCGAGGAATCTCCCACGCCCCAATTATTTTAGATTACGCTTGCTCATGATAGCGTTGATCGTTACATAACACTGTGTATACGTGATTTGCTACATTTAAATTGCGTTCCATAGATGGAAAAAATTTGCGGATTTGTGAACGTTCAGCTTAGGCCGATTTTAACGGTACTATAACTGTTTCTGCTACAGATTAAAGGCAATCAGTTGCTTTATTTACGGAAACAAAACAGGTTCTGGCATGCGGCAGCGCTCAATTAGAGACACGGAGGTTTCTTGCAGCTGGTCGCGGGTTCGTTGAGCCGTCAGTACCGCCAACCACCAAGTTAACCACCACAGTACTGCCACGACCCCATCACGACACATGTAGACTGCCAGTATAAATAGAAGGACACCGTATTATGAGCAGTAGCTTCAAAAACTTCGAGAAGGCAGTGGTGGGGGCTGATTTTTCAGCAAGAATGGTAAAGCTGTTCAACAGCGTGCGAAATTATTCTGAGCTAAAGAGAGACAGAATACACCAGGGGCATTTTGTCCGTCTACTATATTCACGCTGAGTCAATACTCTCTAACCCGCAATCGACTACGGCTGTTTCAATACTGATGTTCTTTCTCTCGCTCTCTTAGGGAGCGTGCATAAACCACGTAGCTCCATTTGGGCCTCCTGTGAACCCCCTCCCCCCCACGTAGCTCTACGTGGCTTTTGCCTCTACCCCCCCCCCCCCCACCTAGTACGTAGCTTTTTTTTCCCTTTTGATTCCAGAAGACATTTTGTACTTTTTTCTTTTGTCAGACTATTGTAAATTACATTCAGAGATAGTTAAATGAAGGAAATAAATACTCACATGCTGTTGTGAGCAAAGTTCCTCATTTTAACTGTGAAAAATGTTATGAAAAGAATGCTACGTGGCCTGGCTCGGAACCTCTCCCTCCCCCTACATAGCCCAGCGTTGCCTTCCACCTAACCCTTCCCCCCCCCCCCCCCTGGACCGAGACACGTAGTTTGTGCACGGTCCCATTACCTTCTGATACGTGTTGTCATCCTGTCTGACCGACTATAACAATAGCTAGGTACGCCAGGTTTATTTTGCGTTTCAAAACAGGTTTATTTCGTTTGCTGTACTTTCTGCTGACATAGTGCAGCCTTCTTTAGGGATACTGTACTGCGCTTTCTTCGTTGAAATTGTTGTTATTCTTTAAAATTTCTAATACCTCATTCACTCGTATAGGCCACCACTGGTCTTCTCTCCACACCAGCCATCTGTTTTAAAATCTGATCGCGGGCCCCGTGCTGACGGCATGGTGAACTATAGTTCACCTGTTCCTGTTGTTTTGCTTTAAGACTATCCGCCACAATGCGACACCGCCACAACAGCAAGGAATTTCATAAACACGTGCAAGATGTTGTGGGTGCAAACGATCGTTCAGCCTGTCCAATGACTGCTAAAACCTGCAGTGTGTTTTCAAAACTATGGGCACCTCCACCTCTTTCAATTTCCAATTAGGCTTGTGACTCTTTGTACATACTGAAGAAAGACTAATTTCCATGGCAAATTAATATCCTGGTTAGACGTTGTTTCATGGCAGACGTTTACGTCCTCCATGATTTTGGTTATTCTTAAAAGCAATCTGAATCGGTTTCATGTTAGACGTTAAGTGGGGATATTTTTGTGAGAGTCAAACTCTTCGAGTCACATACTGTCTTCGTTTTTATGCTCGGTGGCGCCAATACTCATCTCTTCTTTGCCTGATGATGGTACGAATAACTAGCATTATAGGTTACCTCGTGGAACAAGGTATAACCCAGGCGTCCACCATAGCGCTTATTTACTTGATAAATAGTAATAGTCTATTTTCTTCCACTTCCATGGTGAATTGTATTCTGGGTTGAGATTTGTTTAGGTGATGTAAGAACACCGGATTAGCGATCGAATTTGAAAACAGAAGGCTGCTGTGGAGATAAACCCAGTGCTAGCCTAGATCAGTGAAGGTGGCGGTAGAAATTTTAAAGAACGGCAACAACTAAGACAGTGTACAGCGCTCTGTGTTAAGAAATAAGTAAACAAATAAAGTAACTCTGCACTATGTGAGCTAAAGCTTAGTAAACGAAATAAAAACACGGTATTACTCGAAAAACTCAAGGTATTCATATTAAAAAAAGAGAGCCGTGGGAGCCTACAAATTGAAATCACATGTAAACTCGACAGAAGGTGAGCTCCGACGGAAGGTGAGTTTCGACTTGATGCAGTGCGTGAAATGCTGGCTGAAACAACTCAAGAGTCGCGAGGGACTCACTCAGTAGCATGGAGTGCGATAGTAGTCATCTTCGCTTCGCATATAATTTTTGACTATACGTGAACGTATAAACACAGAAGGTCCTTGAAGAAGTCAACCTAGACCCACTGACATCCACACGGAGTATATTTAGATAAGTATTCACGTCACATAAATTTGCACCTAACATAACAACAGCAACAAATCTGAAACTCAGAAACGCATAGACACAAGAGAGACGTCAAGCCTAAGGCGAAAGGATGAGGAAGTTTTGGGAAGATGAGAAGAACAAATAGAAGAATAAGAAACTTTCAACTGTCTCTGACCTGCCCCCCTCCCCGAGCATGGTCGGTGAACGGTTAACGTTCTGGCCTCGCATTCAAGAGGACGCGGGTTCGAATCCCCGTCCGGGCATCCAGACTTGGGTTTCCCATGGTTTCCCCAAGTCACTCCAGGCGAATGCCGGGATGCTTCCTTCAAAATTCCATGGCCGAATTTCTTCCATTTCCCTGTCCCCAGTCCTTTACCGCCTCTAATGATCTCGACGTCGTCGAGGCGTAAAGCCATAAGAAAAAAACCTGACCCTCTTCAACAAATTAAAATAAATTTTTAAGTATACTGATTGAAATCTCCTATGGCTCGTATTATCTGCTGAAGCACTTCATTCAGTAGTCATATAACTTTTAGCCTCGTGTCTGTACTGACTCGTCCTGCACTTGAACCGATCCTCCAGTTACTGTCGTTTTGTGTTATACTGTCTGTATCTGTTATTGATGGCCTCTCCGAACGTTGCATCTTATACAAGTTCACTTGATGCGAAGGTGAGTCTTAATTCAATGTTGTGGCTTATAGGTAGAGTAACTTATTCTCATAGATCATTTTTTGGCTATAAGATTTTTTTATTGGTGCTATTTTTTAATGGAGACGGTTTAATCTCCACCATTAATATAGAAGAATTCAGTTTTACGCCAGTTTTAGGTAAAAACTAGAATTATATGTGCCCAGACAGAACCAAAGAGCAACATATTGAACAGGATTTGTTTTTCTAAGTTGTCCTTCTCACTTGCAGAGTTGTACCAACTGAATAAAGTGTCCGGTATGAATGAAAATACATGTATGTCGCCGTTAAGACTGGACAATTTTGGTCTTGCTACACTGATTCAGTCTGCGCAGAAGGTTGCCATTATTAAACGCTAGATTTATTTGTCAAGGTTAATGGTAATTTAACAGTAACTTCCAATTGCAGGTAAATTAAGTCACTCACAGAACGCAGTATAAACTGGGAAACTGTATTGTTTTGGCTAGTTAGCAGAGTACCGAAAGTGTAAAGTTTTACGTTAAAAATGGTATTTAAGAGCAAACTGAGGTAAGGTGCTGCAATATGTGCGTTAGATACGGTTCCGAACACGACTGCAACGACTGACTCCAACGGAAGCGAATGTCGCCGTCCATAACCGCACAGCTGCCGCCGCCTGCGGTAGAAGCAACGCGGAACTCGGTGACAGAAGGCATGCAGTAGCTTGTAAGAGCTACGCCAGGCAGGGTATCTGGTGTTATCGCTGGGATTATGGGACTTCACTTTGAAGAGGAAGGTGATGATGACGTTTTGCTATTACATATCATCAGAAAAAGAAGAAATCTGGCAATACCGTTACAGAAAAATACAACAGAAGAAAGAAGTTATTTGCTAACTAAAAAGCAAGTTTTAAGTGAAGAAACCATGTGCAGGAGTTATTGCCGCATAACTAAGAGAAAGTTTGATTTTGTAATCATCTTTATGTATGACGAAATTCAATTTCTAAGAAATTATAAAAGAGCCGAAGAAAAATTATTTACTCTTAACTCTGAGGTAAGTATTTGTACACAGATTTTATTAAATTTTCCTTTTTGTATTCAGAAAAACTCATTTTCATCAACAAAATCTGGTTTTATCGGCATGCGGTTGGCGACAATACTGGTTAGTGAGTTGCTGTACTGTCTGCGGTCGCGGCAGACACAAATCATTTCCAATCTAAAGTATTCTCAAATATATAACATTTTCGATTTGATGTTCTCTGAGTCATTCGTCCTGTTCCTTAATGAACCTATCAGAGGGTGGAAAATGAGTACTTTATCGTCTGTACGTCGTCCTCTGCTTATTCGTTACATTTTATTTTTCTTGCAAAGAGTCAAAACCCCTACAACGCTCTCACGTAGGCCGGGTATACGGCGGAAAGCAAGTCCTTTCCAGTGAATTATTGTATTACATATGTAAGCTATAATAATAAAACAGATACGTCGCCATTTAGATACCAGGCAAGCAGGGCCGGCTTAAGGAATTTCGGGGCCCCCTACTTCTTTTCTAGATGTACTTTTGCCTACAGTTGATAATTTTCGTGATTTTATACAGACACACACACACACGCGCGCACACACACAGGTATATAAATATACTCTCTGTGTAGAGCTCAAACAACGATTAAAGAGACGGACTGAGGTTTCCCTAATCTGTGTACAAACGGGCCAGCAGTTTATTGAGTATTAGCTGAACGGGATCAACTTCGCCGAGCATTTGTGATGTTTTATCAATGCATCTCATATGCATCTCCCAACTACTGTCACTTTCATTTCTGGCCAAGCCCTGCTGCCTATTGTGTCAAATGAAATGTTTTTGTATTCAATTTTATAGCTATTATATTTATAATACACTTTTTGTATACGACATTTCTTTTCTTGCCTTTCTTTGCTATTACATATTGGTTTTGGGCCTGGAGAAACGTGAGCAGGCATACAAATTTTAATTCAATAACTTTTTATATGAAACTTTAAAAGATGAATGAGTTTATTCGAACGAAATTATATAAATTGCTGAGTCAGGTTTAGAGCAATACACGCCTTTAAATATATAGGCCTATTGTAATTACATCAGACACGACTTTCTCAAAACTGAATCTGATGAAGGACTTCTCATGGAACTCCACGCTTTGGAAACGTCTATTGTGCACTCTGCTTGTTAACATTCTAAATTTGTAGACTCTTTATTTTAGCAGGAAAAATGTTCGTTAAGTAAGGACAAATTTTGAAGGGGATAGTGGCGGGGCCCCCGCGACTGCGGTTCTTGCGGTAGCCTTAAACCGGCCCTCCAGGCAAGAGTAATCTTTCTAATAACGATTCCCGTCTCCAGATAACCCACACTATTTTAGTACCTTCCATTCTAATACAGCTGTTGATAGCATTCAGTCATTTGCGTAATTTTTAAAGGAATGAAGTCACATAGCACTTCATTTACTTTGCGAAATGTACTAAGGAACCCTTTGTCAAATGGTATCTGTGCGAGACTAATCTAAGTACACAGTGGGAAGGTTATCTGTGCCTTCTCCCCCAAACACCTGTTATTGTTTGTCTGAATAGTCAAAAACTGAACCTCAGGAAGTATATAAGACAAACAGATTTTCACAATGCGCTCAGTACGATAAAACTACTTCAAATTAAAAAAAAGTAGAATACATCTATATATAAATTACATTTGAATTTTGTTTACTACGAAACAGCACGCATTTTGAACAGGTGTAAATAATCCCATATTTCAGTGACAGTGTCAGTCAATAATGTGAGTTCTTCAAGACGCGAGTCCAAACTAAAACTAGGACATTCTTAACTTCGAGGTGTGAACCTTAATGATCACGCCTATATCATTTATGTGTTGGCATGATGCGTGTAAGGAAAGTTTTATAATTATTGCAATTATTTTGTTGAATGTACTGGTTGTTAATTTTGTGGTGAAAGGTGTGATGTTTTGGGCGTAAATTAGCTACTACGGTAGGATTCGCCTAGATGATTACAGAAATCTACCTTATAGCTGATATCAGGAACTTTTCTCGTGTCTCTCGGCCGTTGTAGAGCTTTAGGAGATTGATTGCGCATGCGCACGAACTGGACAGCAGTGATCGGGTGCGCGCATAAGGAGAGGCACGAGGCGGCTGGCGGGTGTCCACGGCGGTGAAAGCGAGCGAAAGTGGTCGCTATCGCCATCTGCAGCACCACTCACACTGCCTACCACCACAACAGACAGACTGCAAAGTGTTTCACATACACCATCGACGCCATACGCACAAGATCCTTTAGCAATCTGCACACACCTTCATCTCCGTTATCAATCATTCAAAGAAATAATCTGTGGAAACAAACTGAAACAAAACAGGAAGTAAATGCTTGTAAGTTATCACTAAAAGCTAAGTTCTACTATAGTTGTCGTTCTAAAAAAGCAAACGCAACCTCTATAAACGTTATGGCATCGTTACTGTTGAAGTGGTTTCCGTGTAGCTGTCTGGCCGGAAGAGGGAAGGACACACTCAACCTGCTAGAAAACGATGTTAAGGTGATGATAGTATTAAGGTAAATGATTTCTTTTGTTTCGGAATTTACGCGATGTCTATATTATTAGAGGTGGGAAATGACTGGAGTCGAGGAACGGGAAGGAGTTCTGCCATAGCCTTTTCATGGATCTATCGCAACACTGAGTGATTTCGAAAAACCATGGAAAATAGAAATCAGGATGGCCGGAAGGGAATTCAAACTCACATCTTCCAGAATGCCAGCCCACGGTCTTACCGATCACCCACCAAGCTCCGTGACTCATTCTACTGTTCTAGGTAAGCTCGCAACTTAGCCACTACGTTTTCACACAGAGCACCAGTGAAACTTTTCAAATACAAATTTAAAACTATTTCATTCGAATCACAGCAAAAGACTGCATCTTCTGAGACGGTCAATGAAACGCATATTCATATCTAGCGTTTATAAAGCAGCTGAAATTGCAACGAAGAGGGCGAAAATAATACTCGTGTACAAGTTCTTAAGATGCTGTTGATGTAATATTAATTAGATTTTTTTTAAAAAAATAAAAAGGGCATCACTGTTGCTGACAGTTAATAAGCCGATCCCAGTGGGTCAGCGGTAACTTGCTTTCGGGAGGTCGCGGATTCAAATCCTCCTATTACGAAAAGGTAATGGCAGAATTCCTTCCTGTTCCTTGTCCTCAGTCCTTTATCGCCTCTACTGACCTCGATGTCAACGAGGAGCAAAACCATAAGGAAAAAAGAAAGATGATATGAACGTTTACTGTGACGTTATTACGATGACACGCGGGTGAAATTGTGCGTTTAGCGAAAAATGACTTTTTTTTTGTCAAGAGATCGCGAAGGTGACATTTCTGTTATTACGTCACTCTCCAGCCTCTTCACTTTCCTCCACTTTCCATATTTCCCAACCTCTGACTTCTTTTGCCTTCAAAATATGTAAAACCGGTTCTTGAGGAAGTGTTAGCTCGGTAATTTGAAATAATTTATGACACAAACATTTGCATTGAAAATTTTAATATCCTCTAGGATACTGGCTGGATAAGTAAACTCCAAAATCGTTGGGGTATTCGTACTAATATCAAAAACTACTACATCCATCAAAATAATTCAGTGCCGCACTTCTAGATATCTGGTAGACCTAGATTCGGATATTTCAAAAATGAAGTATATATGACCGGGGAAATTAATGAAAGCCTTAGCGCTACTCCTGTCTTATGCTGAATATTAACTCCGAAATTCAAAATACGGAGTATTTCATGACAAGCAGAGAAAAAAAGATGGCTAAACAGAACGTACATAAAGCTTCCACTCGTATGGTTCGCTCTGTTGACGATGCGTTCTTATCTACCATGTCAACCTTGGAATTACTCTGCGATATATATATATATATTATTTACGACACCATGTAATCCCAAACAGATATACGACTCGCTTAAAGAGACCGGTAATTAATAGAGCTTAATCATTTTTAGGGGCTAAATGCAAATATCCTCAACAGTTAAGATAACGAACGTTATAATATAAATAGTTACTTTGTGCGTCGTCCTGCGTGCTCCAATAGCTTTAATCCAATTATTTTTTACGAGCACAGTGGATTAACTACGCTCAGTGTAGCATATTTATCTAAAGGTTACTATCGCTATCAGGGGATTTCATAAAGTGTTAACTATCACGAAGAAGAGAATGAGTTCAATGCTGAACTTTAATTCCGTCCAGGCAGTCTCCTTGCGGCGCCTTGGGAAATTCTCCAAAACAGTAAGAAAAGTAAATCACTGGTTGGGAGATCAAAACAATTGAGAGGAATGGATAGCAGCGTCAAAACCCAGAATTCGTTCATAGAAATGAGGTAAACAAAGAAATTATCTTTATCAGAATCAGCATCTGCTGTGAATGTTAACGCTCCTTCCGCTGATTTAGGCTCAATTTACGTGGAACTCATATTGCTGGCACGTTAAACTTTTGCAACTGCTGCTGAGTAATTTCACGTAAGCAAGACGATCTTGATAGCTTGTCTTTTCAGTAGTTATCCATCTGTCTACAAGGATACAGGAGATCCCGTATGTAGAGTGCTCACCTTCCTCAATTGGTAAGACAGGAATTCTTCAAAATTTATTATTATTATTATCTTCTATACATATAACACTAAAACCGTGTACATATATTCCAGAAAAAATTTTGAGCAGATTTCTATGAGGTTTTATTCATGTTAAAGTTTAGGATCAGATTTAAAATGTTTTTTTTTTTTTTTTTTTTTTTTTTTTTTTTTTTTAAATCTGTTATGTTTCAGTGTTACATAACTCCGGATCAGTAAATAAAATTCTGAGCGGATAGTGTGAAACATCAAAGATGTAATACCAACTAGATGTTGCATACGTCATATTTCTTAAAAAAATAATAGCCGTATTACCGCATTTACCGGGTACATCCCTATGCTTTGTTTATGTATTCTTTAAACCTCATAGATGGCCGTCCTGAATGTAAAGAGGAAAATACTTAAAGTAATAATTACGAAAAAAAGTTAGAGAAAATCGTTGGCTTCGAAGTTGTCTCAGGCAACGAAGCTACAATCTCTGACTACTAACAGAACCTATGCATAACTACTGCTTTTTACTTGAAAGTTAGCCTTTCGTGTTATTAACAAAAGCAATTTTGGAAAATAATTCTGAATACTTAATATTCAACTGTACAGGTACGGAACAGATTTTAATTTTGAACTTCAGTGCAAGATGAAGTAGTATAATGAGCCCCAGTGGCAGCATAATGAAACACTGCTAATGTTTGATACTGTCAAAACTCAGCCAAAATCGGTTCAGTAGTTTTCAGGTTGCACCAGATTATCCGCAAAATAAATATGTAGTAAAGACACACGTCAGATTTTAACTTTGACCCCAAGTTTTCAAATTCCGAAAACCCATTCAAAATCTGTATTTTCTGCTTGATGCCGGAATGAAAATTTCAGGTACAGATTTATGTATGTGGTATGTTTTAATGCGCGTACGGTACATGTTTCAATTTTCGAGCAGCGACATTAGCAGATGTTGTAATTTGTTGAAATGTAGCCTGGACCAAAATGAAATCTGCCATTCCGTATCGCAGCATGGAAACTGTGCGAGTAAATCGACGTTTATTTTAATTCCTGAATAATGCATGGTACCAAATTAATGAAGCTTGGTGCAGGCGATTCTCTTTGGACGAGTAAAAATATTGCTGGTGTGAATCAACTCCAACCCACCCCTTGGTGGGTAGGGTGCAGGTGGGTCAGTTTGGTTTAATTCCGGAAACGGCTGATATGAATTTAATGAAACTTGTAACATGCTGTATATTGGATGAATAAAAATAGTTTACGGGTAAATCAACGCCAGATAGACCGTATTACATACGTATATAAAATGATTGGATTTTTTTATAGTTAAAAATGGCATTCGGTTTTATAGCCATTCAGCCAATAACTTTGTTTTTTTTCATTTTTCCATTGTGTATACAGAATCTCCTAGTGTTATTGATAAGCAGAAGTGAAAAGACAACACAGGACGGAAACAATACGTAATTAAAACCACGCATACCCTAGGCAGGATTCGAACTGACGATCCCTGCAACGCGAAGCCTGTTCCCTAGCGCCGCGCTACCGGGGCCGGTATGATTGGATTTAAACGCTTGTGTTGTCAATGTAAGTGACAACGTGGAGTGGTCTTGTTGTGGAGTTCGCTAAAATACCTGAAAATACTGTGTATGAAGCGTTGATTTTTGTGCCAATTAGCTACCATTTGCCTACCGCGTAGGAAACATTTGTTTGAATCATTAGAGAAACTCTAATTACGGGAGCTTCCTCTCGTCCTGCGCGTGGCTGCTTACACTTGTTAATCTTGACTCGCGTTCACATACTTTCTCCTTCATTTCCCAGCAGCAATGGGGCTTCCTTTGTTACAGTAATTGTGATTTAATTCTCTACAATTTTTCAAGTTATTGCCTTCTTGTTCATAGGGCTCACTGTTTCCTGTTTCACACGGTTGTTTTCGCCGAAGAGGTATCGGCGATTTTAATTATGTTCTTAGTTGTCTTCACCCTGTGAGCTGGAAGTACAGTACATTCGTATGGCTTCACGATCTGGTGACACAATTTTAAGTTGCCACGCATTCCACCTCTGTCGTGACGGGACCTACAGTTTAGCGACGAATCGAACCACGGAGGTTCCTCCCATACTTCACATAACCAAACGAAACCTTTGTTAGAATTGAAAGTCAGGAAAATTACACATAAAAATTCCTGACAGTACCAGCATAAGGAACTGTGACCGTAAAATTTCAAGTCAGTTTCTTTAAGTATTGAGCTAGCAGACAGGTTGTATATTACGAGGATGATTTTCTTCTTGGTTGAATAGTTAACTAGCCATTAAAACAGGCAAGTAGATTTGTCCCCGTTTATTTTATTTTTTTCTTATGTCTATACGCCTCATCGATGAAGGGGGCATCAGAAGCGGGAAAGGATAGTGGGCAAGGAACGGAAAGGAATTCGGCCATGAATTTTTCTAGGGACCTTCCCGGCATTCCCTTGGAGTGATTTCGGGAAACCATGGAAAAATAAAATGAGGATGGATTTACAAGTATTTGAAACCGCGTTCTCCAGATTGCATGTTTAGAGTGTTACCGCATCATGGACAGACCACACCACAAATGCTGAAATGTTCCGCGAATTGAAAAAAAGATTTTTTTTTGCTGTCGTCAGTCTTTCGACTGTTTTGATGCAATCCTCCATCCTTTCCTATCCTGTGCTAACCTCTTCATTTCTACATACCCCTTACAGCCCACGTCCCTAATTATCTGTTTCAAATATTCTAATCTCTGTCTTCCTCTACAGTTCTTACCTTCGACAGTTCCCTCCACTAACAGATTAACCAATCCTGTATGTCTCAGAATATGACCTACCAGCCTATCTCTTCTTTCCGTAAGCTTCTTCCACAAACTTCTTTTCTCACCCATCATTTTCAAAACTCGTTCATTTCTTACTTTGTCTGTCCACTTAATTTTCAGCATTCTTCTGTAGCACCACATTTCAAATGCTTCAATTTTCTTTATTTCCGGTATTCCTAAAGTCCATGTTTCGCTACCATAAAGTGCTGTGCTCCACACAAAGAGTTTTAAAAAGTTCTTTCTAATTCCTAGATCAATATTTGAAACTAAAAGGTTTCTCTTTTTCATGAAGGCTCTTTTTGCTACTGCTATTCTGCTTTTAACATCATTCCTGCTTCGGCCATCGGTTGTAATTTGTAAAAATACGGAAGCTACAGTACCTTGGACACATCATGAGGAAAAACAGTCTGTTCTCCAGGGGAAAATACCAGGAAAGAGAAGTGCTGGTAGAAGAAGAATTTCTTGGTTAAAAAATCTGAGAACTTGGACCTCCAAGACAACTACGGAGATAATCCGAGCATCAACCAGCAGAGACAAGACAACCAAGATGGTTGCCGACATCTGGAATGGATAGGGACCAGAAGAAGAAGAAGCACCATGATTGACCTTGACAAGTGATTGTCCCAGGAAAAACAGGTTCTAATACATCTATTTCCCATAATTAGTACACGTACTGATTGTAAAAGCAGTTCATCCCAAACTGCTGTATGGTGTTGGGTTGTTGTGTTTAATCTTCGATCAATTTGTAAGTTATCGCACTTCCTGTCAGAAGGTGAGCTGGGTTTCCGTTTAATGTTTGTATATACGGCAGACCAGAGCCAAGGCCAGCGACCGTAAAAGTTTTATCGTGTCTGGCGGGGCGCAGTCGTAAAGTGACGGACCACGCGGGCTGCCTGGGCGGTGGGTCAGCGGGTAGCTGAGCACAGACACAACACAACACAATACCTGACAATAACTCCATCAAAATAGCTTATCTAATGGGAGGGATCAGAATTCAATTTATACAATATGAACGGTTATAAACATTCCGAAAGAACAGGACCTTTAAAATAAATATGTTCTGGTATTGCAGCTGGTGCGTACACTCACATGAACGTCTAGGAACCAAACATGACTTGCACAAGTGCTCCGTACCATCCAATCTGCTATCCAATCCCAGGAGAAAGGCTTTCTCGCAGAGTACTGTTTCGTTAATGTGCAGAGACTTTCTATCAGCATTCTCATTTAAATCCATCCAAATTTCGATTTCTCATGGTATCTCGGAATCACTCCAGCCGAATGCCGTGACGGATCCTTCTAAAACATATCGCCAAATTCCTTCACATTCTCCGCTACAAATTCCTGTCAACGAAACGTAAAGCCTACAAATCAATTTTGTGATTATATTTGGAATGAAAAAAAAAGAGGTATGTGCGATGTTTTAGAATATTTGTTAAAGCCTATCAAGATTCACTGTCAATCGGATACTTAAGAGTATGTGAATAATATTCATCTCTTGGTGAAACTGAAAGGAATAACCACCCGAAAATGACCTTAGGCTGTGTCAGAAACGTGGAGTTTTATAAGAAGATGCCGCAATAACGTAACCCGTAGAAAAATTTTAATAATATTATAAAGGTTGCAAAAATCACGAAAGATCAAAAACACTTCTGACATTATTAAGATTTTAGAACCTTAGTGCATTCACTACTAGACATGTAGGATGCAAACGACTAAGTAGGAACTCGTTTAGAATGCTGTAAAGTACATCATTCTCTTGCGGAGATGTATGTACCTCAGTATCCAGTGACTTTTCCGATTTACTACGTCAGTGATTGTGAATGTTATTGAGAACCACAACTAGTTCAAAAACTTTTCTCCTCAAAAAATCTTTTTTTTTTTTATTTTTTTTTATTTTTTTTAAGAAATCTATTCAGTTATACCGTTGGATATTACTGGCGCGAAACTACAATGCGACTACTTGCTCTGGTCCTGCGCGACACAAAACAAGTGATCTCAATTTCATACCTGTACTGCTTTCATACTACTCATTTTCCGTTTTTTATCCTATAGTTTGCAGAAGCTGGGTTAAAGTGAGCAGTTGTGCTAAAGTAGAAAGAAGACATCCACTGGAGTTTCTTTTTTCGATATTCGTCTCATCAGAATCCCCATGTTGACTGTCCTCCTATACGAACCATAACCACCTCCATACGCTTTGGCGTCATAACTGAGAAGATTATTTAGAAATTATTTCCCTGTTCTCACTTCTTTATTACACGGAATACAGACATGAAAATATATTTCTTCAATCTCGCGTATTATGGCTGTCGTTCGTCAGTGAATGCTTGCAGTTTGTTACAAGGAGCTGAGTTCTCTAATGTTGAATACCACATCTACCATCATTCCAAGCGAGAAGGCTTACAATATATGGTTATCGCATTATGGCCCGGGAGATCAGGAAAGGTAGTTCGGCCACCGGTATGACAGAGCCTATGTCGTGGCTACCCTAATCTAACTCGGTAATCCTACCGGGTATAGGGGACCTACAGTTTAACGTGGAATCCGAACCACGGAGTACTTCACATTATACAGCAAGCTGTGTCCTCGACCAGACAGGGATTACAACCGGCGACCTTTTAAGCTGTAATCAGACCCCTTAACAATTTTATTATTATTATTATTATTTTAAGCACCTAAATAATTCTTTGAAATGAGAAGATTTGGTACGCTAATCCTTAACAAATCCTCTTAGTTTAATTAGTTCCAGAGTATTATTGTATTTGAAAATTTAACGTGGACATTTTTAAATAGTAATATGAAAGTCTCTTAAATTAATTATTAAGACATCCATTTCTGATCGGTTGATTCTACTTATATCCCGCATTAAAACACTGTGAATTTCTTAATACTTGATTTTCGTATAATGTACCTGACATTAATTACAAGACAATGCGCTTGATTTTACACCCAGTCACCCCGTTCACATTTCGACTATAATGGAAATTTTAGAGGCCTTACTCCTAAGGAATTGCTGCGTTGCTATATGAATTACGTAACGAATGATATGTAGTTTAGACGCCAATTCAAGTTTTGACAGTTTCAAATCCAGCGCGTACGTTAAAACAAGAAGCGGCAGCTCCCATACCGACGGCACATGCAGCACAGTGTGACCAGGTGTGGTAGTTGTGGACTCATCAATGTCGGCTGAGAGTGAACGGCCAGACAGCTAGGTGGTGTGGACAATAGGCGTTCATTCGCCACGCCGGCCGTCCAATCTGCGCTCCGCTTTGTCAAAGGTCGTTCTCGCCGGCTCACAGGGCAACGGCACACCACACAACCATCTCTGGAATCTCACGCCCCGCACAACAGACTCTCTGCAAGCTTGCTTATAACATTAAAACTGAACATTCTGTTGGGTGGGAGGGGAACTTCTCCACCATCCCAAAACTGGTACTGACCTGCTGAAAGATTAACTGCTTCCTTATAATGTCCTCTTCATGGTTTTGCACTCTCCTTTTTCGGAATAGTTGCCACGAATTAAATTAAAAATGCTGAAATGTGACATTCCAGCGCAGCTAGTAGATGCCGCCGGCGCTGCGAATCAATGATAATCTCTTGAAATGTTGGTTTAATCCTTTGTTGTAATATTTTCTTGCCGTTTTAGCTTCACTCCGTTGTAAAACGTCGCATGAAATTAACAGAAACTAAATATTTATACGAAGTGCAGTACAACAAGGCTTGCCATCTTAGAATCGATACAAGCAGTCAGAGACAATCGATTTCTTCCGCTGTAAACAAACACGTCATTTCCGAGATGGATGCCGCAGAACGAATTCCTCGTAAATTTTTTACTCTTGGTCCAGGCCGAATTTCAACATAACCACGATCACTATGATAAAATGAACCTGTTTAGGTTGATATGCTCCCTATACTGATAATTTTTGTGTAATTTTTGCAGTGCTGCTAACATTTCTCCGTTGCGGAGCGTCCCACATTTCGGCATTTTTAATTTAATTCGTGTCAACTTTTCCGATAAAGAGTGCAAAAAGAGAAAAGGACATTATAACGAAACAGTTAATCCAAATTTCAACTAGTTCCAGTTTTGGGATGGTGGAGAAGATCCTCTTCTACCCATTCTGTTTCCTAGTATTTAGTGAAACTAAACAAAATGATAGCAGTTACCGATATTTCCTTATTTAGATAGGCAATGCCTGAGAAAAATTCAAACAGCTAATCAGGTAAAGAAGAAATATTTTGGTTTTGGCCAAAAATTATAACAAAGTCTTTTTACTTGTGAAAATGATGTTCGGTGCGCTTTCAAACTGCAGATCCGAATTTTTCAAATGGCACAGTTTGCTATTTTTCATCGTATTCTGTGGTCGCCGAACTATCGCGTTTCCCCTTTTTTCACACGATTTATTCTTGGCAGTTCTATCATTACCGTGGCGCCACAATATGATGATGAATTCTTGTAGAACTCGACGTAAAAAATCGAAAATAAAGAATAAAATGTTTTGGTGTCTCGCTTGGTTTTCGAGATATGGCATGTTAAAAATCAGTTATAGGTATAGTTTCTTGTGCTTTTTGTGACGTTTCTTCTGGTCCAGGCCGTATTTCAATCTGACAACAACAACTATGAAGAAAATGAAACACCTATAGTGCATTTACACTGTGCAGATAGCTATAGTAGGTTTTAGTTATTTTTTTCTGGTCCAGGCCAGATCTCATCCTAACCTCCGCACTTTTGAGATACAATATCTCGATAACTAAGCGAGATATTAAAAAAAAATTATTCTTCACTGACAATTCGTCTCGTCGAGTTACATAACAATCCACCATCAAATTGCGGCGCCACGGGTATCATAGGATCCCCAAGATTTCGGTATTTAATTTTAATTGACAATGCTTTCATGGGCGACAAATTATCAGCATAATTATCCAGCCACATGTAAATAATTCCCTCCTTATAGGGGCCTGAAGTTGTGCTAATACTATTTACTTACGTGCTGACGGTATTATCAGCTTCTTGGTAGAGCGCTGCTGTGGCTGCACTAGTCCATGCGCTGTACCCGATGATTTCGATCACTTTGTCAGCTTATAGTGTCACACATCAGTATGTGCCCCAAATGGAGAGTTGGAGGAGATTCGTAGTAGAAAACCTGCGCCTAGATCAAAGACAATGAGGTCACATTGCTACAACTGCTGGTATCATGCGTTGTGCTGTGTCCAGAATTACTTTCCATGTGACTCATTTCACATCGTTGCTTAATGTTAATACTGCGAAAAGAAAGTTACCAAGATTTGAAGTGCCCTGCCACTTCGTTTCCAAGGAAACAATTAAGTGTATGTGACGTGGCGATACGTTGCCTAGGAAATAGTCGCCGCTATTGTTGGCAGGGTATAAAAGGAGGTCCTCGACGGATGCAGAGCGCAGTCGACTCCGGGACAGAGCAGCGAGGAGCGCCATGCAGCACAGGTCAGTAGCTTACGTGTTGTGTAGTTCATTATCCAGCAGGTTCTCGGTGTCTCGAGACAGGGCGGGGTCGGCAGAGCCAAAGCTAACGCGCAGGCAACTGTCGCCGGGGACTCGGCGGCCAGCACGCTGGTCGCGGCGAGATCCCGACGGAGTTCCTGTCGCTTGTTCGCTGGTTTCTGACATCTCCATCCGAGCCACGAGCGTATTCATATCTGCCGGATATGTATACTTCTCGCAGTGCTTGGTGGGGCTGGCAGTGGTAGTGACGGAGCGTATTGCGTGAGACAGAGCGAGGCTCTGTGCGGCGTATAGCGTGTGCGATGGTTCTGGCGTCTCCGTCCCTGTAAGAGAGATTGGGATCCTTCTGGCTATTGGATGTCACACCCCGTCAACTACTGACTCAGGTTTTTCCTGACCCTCTCTGTCTTTAAAGTTGCAGTGAGCGCGGCTGGGGACGGCGGACAGACTACGGGATCTGCATTGCAGTTCTCTACGCAGACCAGCCCGACTTCGGGGTCTCAGCGACTCAACACGTTCCACGAAGACTAACGCCGGGCTGCACTGCGATCGTGCTTGATAAATGTTAGAATTGAATCTGTACTGCAAAGTGGAACTGACAATATACGAATAACATATACAAGCTTATCTGTGCTTTATTTAATAGTTACTTTTAATGAGAATTTATTAATATGCTTTGGGGGCGAGGTGCTCTATCAAAATAGCGTAATATAAGTCTGGCAATGTTATTTCTCTAAAAGGAGGTATGCCATATCGATGACTAATAGGATAGTTTATGAAGAGACTAAACTTCATAAAAATTCAATCAAGATAGAAAGAGGCGCAGAATACAGTCTCTTCCACCTACATGGTTTTTCAAAGTCTCATAATTAACACACACTGCTGCCTACTTAGTATATCAAAGGCTCATCACAATCGCTGCCTTCAAGAAAGTATTTCAAGGACCGAAAATTCACTCACTGCCATCTATACAGTATTTAAAAGATTCAAAATACATTCACTGCCACCTAGACAGTATTTAACAGGTTCATAATACACTCACTACCTGCTAGATAGTTTATAAAAGATCCATAATGCTCTCACTGCCATCTAGACAGTATTTAAAAGATTCAAAATACATTCACTGCCACCTAGACAGTATTTAACAGGTTCATAATGCACTCACTACCTGCTAGATAGTATATAAAAGATCCATAACGCTCTCACTGCCATCTAGATAGTATTTAAAAGATTCAAAATACATTCACTGCCACCTAGACAGTATTTAACAGGTTCGTAATGCACTCACTGCCTGCTAGATAGTATATAAAAGATTCATAATGCTCTCACTGCCATCTAGACAGTATTTAAAAGATTCACAATACATTCACTGCCACCAAGACAGTATTTAACAGGTTCGTAATGCACTCACTGCCTGCTAGATAGTATATAAAAGATTCATAATGCTCTCACTGCCATCTAGACAGTATTTAAAAGATTCACAATACATTCACTGCCACCAAGACAGTTTTTTTTTTAATTTATTTGTCCTTTGGTCTGAGACCATTTAGCCAGCATTATACATTACTGTTTGTTTGTTATTTTCTTCTTACAGAGTATTGGAGGCTTCAAATCTTCAGTTCTGTTTCTTGAAGGAAGCGAACTATTGCCTTGTAGATTTGGACATTTTTTGATTGAAGAATTGTGGTAACACTCGCAGGGAATTTGACTGAAAGCTGTTCGAGGCGCCTGTAGAAACGTTTTCGTTGTGATTGAAACCGTGAACAGGAGAGAATGATGTGATTGAGGTCTGAAATTTCCTGGTCTAAGGTGCATATAGGTCTTTCTATTATATGAAGGCGGCATAAGTGGTGAGGATAACAACCAGTTATTAAGAGCTTCGTTATACACTCACTGCCTGCTAGATAGTATTTAAACGATTCAGAATATACTCACTGCCACCTAGACATTTTTAAAAAAATTGTTTTCGGTAACAGAGACCATACAGCCATCTTATGTATTATCAGTACATTGGTCTTGGTATACGTTAATTGCAACGTACATAGTTTGTAAAGTTAAATTTCACAAAAGTACCGACGACTAGATATACAGTATACATAGATAATACAATTAAAATTCCTAAGAACAAACTTCAGATATGAAACAGTTTCAGATCTTTTGTGCATATAATGGGCACAGTTTACTTCATTCATAAAAATAAGTTTTATGGTGGAGAAATCTACATATTCTATTACTAAAGCAAACATAGTTCGTTAAATAAAATGAAAAATTTTGGGGATAATTGTCGAGAAGCTTAAAGGACAACAAATTCAACAACGGTAATAATAAGATTAGCTCATCAGTTCTAGAAGAATTTGCACTGCCTGCTAGATAGTATTTAGAAGATTCATAACACACTCATTGCCTGCTAGACACTATTTAAAAGATTCATAATACATTCACTGCCACCAAGACGCTATTGAAAAGATTCATAATACACTAACTGCCTGCTACATAGTATTTAGAAGATTCATAATACATTCACTGCCTGCTTGATAGTATTTAAAAGAGTCATAATACATTCACTGCCTCCTAGACAGTATTTCAAAATCTCAATATATGCTCACTACTGTATAGAGGGTATTTTAAAAACTCAAAATAGGACTACGCTCAGTGGCTCCAAAATAGTACATAAAAGGTTTAAAATACACTCACTTCCAATATAAATTCTATTTCAAGTATTAAAAATAGCTCATTGCCGGCTGGATAGAGTACCCAGGACAGAAATAACAATCACTGCCTCAAAGATTTAATAAACACATACTGCTTTCTAGATGATTTTTCGAAGGTTCAAAATGTTCTCAGTGCTAACTAGTTAGTACCGGTATTTCAAAGTCTCACAGTAGGCCCACTGCCGTGCAGAGTATACTTAAAACACTCAAATTACAATCAGTGCCTCTTAGATAGTATTTCAAAGATTCAAAATACACTAAGTGTCGGTTAGAGTTTCAAAAACTCGAAATACGCTCGCTTTGTCCTAGACAGTATTTCAAATACTTAAAATACAATCACTACTTCCTAGTTATTATTTCAAAGATTCATAATACACTCACTGCCTCATAGATAGGCTACTATTTTAAAGACTCAAAATACATTCACTGAGGGCTAGGAAGTATTTCAACAAATACAAAACAGGACGAACAGAATATCCATTCAACATTAAGCACGCCTGATGGTTTGATACTCTGACAGAAGCTACTAAATAAATCACAATATAAAGGAGAAATTCGACGGATGGCCATCTAAAAGCTATAATAAATCAATGTTTGGTATTTTTTTTACTTCATGGAAACCTTTCTGCGAAAAGTAGTAGTGACGTGAGATAAACCAGCTAATAAAACGGTGTTTTTAGAATCAATTACTGTGAATTTATTTATTCCAGTATAAGAACGATTTTATGTAATAAGTATAAAGTAAAATTAATGATCACTATTAAGGGAAGTTCTATCATTACCGTGGCGCCACAATCTGGTGATGAATTATTTAAGAACTCGACGAAACAAATAGAAAATAAAGAATAAAATATTTTGATATCTCACTTGGGTTTCGAGATACATCATGTTAAAAACCAGCTATAGGTATAGTTTCTTGTGCTTTTGGTGCTATTCTTCTGGAACAGGCCTTATTTCAACTTGACAACAACCACTAGGAAGAAAATAAAACACCTGTAGTGCATTTCCACCATGTAGATATAGTGGTTTTGGTGAAATTTTTTTTTCTGATACAGGCCGGATCCCACCCTAACCTCCTCACTTTTGAGATACTATATCTCGAGAACTAAGCAAGATATAAAAAAAAATCTAATAATTATTATTTTTGATTTTGCTTGTCTAGTTACATACGAATTCATCATCAAATTTGGCTATGGCGAAATTTTTCTCCTGGTCCAGGCCGCATTTCAACCTAACCATGTCTATTTTGAGATGCATGAACTGCATCTAACCCAAGTTGATATTTTCCCATGAGGCATACTCTAAGACTCCTATAGAAAATTGTGTGTCGATTGAGATGGGACTAAAAGTAAAAAAAAGCTAGTGTCGAATATTAAGTTCATGAATATTTTCTGTGAAAGTGTATTGAGTGTAAGCAATGTAGTCACCACAGCTATAGGATATTGGCCATAAGCATTGTCCTACGGCCGATTTTCCGCAATCCCGCGTGACAACTTTCTTCTCTGGTCTGTTGCTTTTTACAAGTATCACTTCTTACATTCTTCTGGGAAGTCTTCAACCTTCGTACACTGCTAAGTAATAAATGGGTTAGCGATATTAGGGAGAGGGCCTGGGATACTTGGTTTAAGTTGGTGAGTTTTTATGAGATATGCTGTACGAGATGTTCATGTTCCGTTAACCTACACGGCCACCCGTCGACCTGCCCGCAAGATTCTTATTTTCAACTTTGACGAGTACGTCTAGCATTGCCACAACCAGCCGACAGCGAGTCCAGCGCAGCCAAGTCCATTAGCTGGTGGGCACCTCTGCATTAAACACAGAGCCCTGCGCCTTCGCCACAAAACTGTATTACTACTCAAAGCTAACATTAGATCTAAGGTCAACTACGCGATGTGGTTGCTAAATTTTGCTGTTTCAAATATTATATCGTTTGAGTTGAGCGGGGGTTTATGAATCTGAAACATCATTCTCTAATAAATACCATTTTAAGTTAATTGCGAACGTATTTTACATCCTATTACAGAATCTTTTCCATGAAGAATTGAAGATGGATTTACGATGACCTAGACTTGAGTTAAAAATAAGTTGTAGATTCATTTTTTCTGTTCTTCTACTCGCTTTAACTATGTCACTTCATATTTTTGACTTGCGACTGTCGTAAAATTTATGGCACCCAACATCAAGGTTTATTCATGTGCCAACAGCAAGAACAGTAAAACCTATAGCGCTGCCATTCCACCGGAACTTTCAAACAGGGATGACTAACATCTAAACTAGTTGACAAAATTCGGATGAGGATCTATATTGTCGAATCAGGTGTTCTGCATTGCTCTTTACTAGCAGCTGCTTTGGGGGGGGGGGGGGGGGAGGAATGTGGATAAACTTATCAGAGGCTTGAGATTGAGGCCTGCGAACAGAGTTTTCAATATCGTGGTGCCAACGCGATTGGTTTCAGAATTTGGTTCTAGGCTGTTATTCCGAAAAAAATTAATGAAACCACCAAAGTTTTAAGTTAGATAGGTTTTCGGCGTCTTCTCATACTCGATTCAAATGTTATTTTTGATTCGTATCAGTTTAGCCAAGCCGAAGATAGCAAACAGTTTGAAAGGAGCGCCAACTTTAGAAGTTGATAGAGATTAACTGCACGAAAGTAGAACTAGGTTTTTTAAGTAAAACAAAAGAAAAAAACAGAATTTTACGGTGGAACTGCAGCTTAGTTCTTAGTTCGTAGGGCAGGATGAACTGAATGACAGAAATATGACTGGTTGAAACTGTCGAGAAATTACAGACAAGAGGCGGTTGAATCGTAACAGCTTGCCACTATACTTACGAAAGCGGCACAGAATTGATTCGAACATTGAACTGGGTTCCCTGGTAGACAGACGAGATAGGTTTCATTTGAACTAATTGACAAACATGCGTACATCCACTTTCATTTAAAAGTGCTATAAAATAGAGGTAAAGGCTCGTGTGGTCGTAATGATCTGGAGACAGGATTTTCAGTGGATTCGCATTCCTCCTGTATCGCAGCCGCCTTAACCTATCCCGGTAATACTACTGAATATTGGGGACCTACAGTTTAATGTGGTATCCAAAGCACGGAAGTGTACTGGCGGCGTACTGGCGTACTTCACATTACAGAGTAAACTGTGCCGGAGGTGAAGGTGGGGTTAAGGGCCTTTGAAAATCCCCGCCGAGACAGGGATTCGAACTGGGGACCTATAGATCTCCAATCAGACGCCTCAACCACTGGGCCACCAGAACGCTCAAGAGTGCAATGAAATACTTAGAGAAATAAGTTGCCACACCGATGTTTGTAGTTCTTTCTTCCCTCGTACCATTCGGGTTTGGAATTGACATAAAGCACCCTCTGCCACCCACAGTTGTGTGGATTGTAGTTTACATAATTATGTAAATGTAGAGCGTGTGAGGTACGCGTGCGCTGGGCTGTGCCGGGCCGGAAGCAGGTTGTTGTGTGGCGGCTCAGGAAGCAGCCGTTAACACGCGCCATCCTTCTTGCGTCGGGGAGATATTCCAGGCCGCGCGGGGGGCTGCTGCATCCTGTCCTCACCATCACAACTCTACTCGCGCCATCTGTAGCTAGCTGTACTCGAACACACTGGTGCTACATCGTATTGGATTTCGTCAGCTTCTGCAAAAAACTCGAAACTACTGAAGGTTGATCATTAAATTTTTTCATTACTATCAGACACTTTATATAATTATGTAGAAGTTTCCTTCTTCTTCGCCGAATTTTCCCGACATTTTGGACTCGGCTGCCTTCGATGAGTTTTATTCGTCGTTGGCTTGATCAAATTTGGAGCTTTGACTTTACTGCTACATACCATTGTTAACGCCAAGCATTTTATACCTACTGCCAGGTCATACTACTAATGGACGATGACAAATGTTGCCATCTATCTGTGAAACGTGTAACCAGGATCTGTGTGTGATAAGTGTATTTTTTGTTTGTGAAATGTGTAATTTATAAAGCCAAGATTGGGAACCATCCAGAAATTCGCATTAATGGCTGCGGAAACTCGCCTTTAAACCGCAGTTAGGACGGCCGATACGGGGAGGGAGGGGGGGGGATGTTGGTCTCGTGCCCGGCTCTGTTGTCTCCGTTCGCATCTATCTGTATGTTGGTGATGTTTCAACCACATTTTCTTGAACACATCTGCGAAGTGAAGTGAGGGAACTTGTTAAAACGTTTTTCAAACTTGACCTAATAGAACATTTACTAGGAACAAATGTTCGTTTGTTAACTGTTTTCGCTGATTTAATTTCTATATACCTAAGAGAAAAGTCCGGACTCCGGACATGACTTATTTCCATTAAATCACGCTTGCACGCTGGCTTGTAATTGAAAGGGCCGCCGTTTCGAGTTAGAATTGAGGTCCTCAACCAAGAGATTGTGCATTCTAGGGAGGTTGAGGAGATTTTGTGGGGACAGGTAGTATATGAAAGAGTCAAACACACTACCCATATAACTGTTTGAGAAAAAGGAAAATCAACGAAATTCTTATATTTATTTATTATTATATTTCATAAAATGTTACAAAACACATTTTTTTTTTTTAATGTAATATTATAATAGTCCGGAGGGGATGGGGGCGCATGCCCTAAAATGTTGAGAACCCCGGCCGAGATGTGCGATTTTAATTCGTTAATTGTGTCTCTTACTGTGGTCGTAATTACTTTCATGGCACCGTAATGAATAAACTCTTACTAAAACCACAACTACCTGGCTATGACTCAATGGTCGCTATAAGTTTTGCTAAGAGAAAGTAAATAAGTTCCTATTACAATGTAATGGTTCCTGAAATCTAGTATAGGAAGATTTTGTCACATTTATTTGCGTTAGATAAAATTGGAGCTATGTAGGGTTTACCATGACTCTGGTTTTTCTTTCTGTCCCCTTTCAACGTTAAGACAGAACAGACGGCCGAAATTTGTTTCCCATAGCACCAGAACAGCCTGTAACAGTGTAGTCAATGAATATCGGTGGTGGAACTATCGATACCGGCCACTGCAGCAGGAGATGGCGATACTATGAAAGTACGAGAAAGTACCAGAGCGAGTCTTGTGGGAAAGAGTGTGAAATATTGTTTGAGAACATGAGATGGTTTCTCGTGTTCGTGAAATCATGTACCTATCAATTCACCAGATTAGTGTGAGCGAATCAGAAGAACACTCCAGTGAGTGTGAAAACGTGACATTTAGTATTCACGAAGATTAGCTCAGCTTCCGGATTCTGACCGTGCCATCTTCGGAACTGAAGTTCGATTTAGGTCTAAACATCTGGTGGTTCACTTAGGCGAAATGTATTCTGTGTTATTCCGGTACAATAAAATGTCTACAAACTGTGAACTGTACGCCATAGTGTTATGTGTCGTAGTGTTTATTACACCTTTAGTTTTCTAGTAACTAGCTATGATCACCGAGACGGGAGCAGGGCGAAATCGCCTTCCAACCTATCATTCGGGAGGACGGCGTTCAAATCCCGTTCGGCCATCCAGACTGGGGTTTTCCGTGGTTTTCCTCAGTCACTCCAGGTGAATGCTGGGATGGTCCCCTACAAGGTCACGGCCGACTTCCATCCCCCTTCCCTTCCCGTAGGTTAGTTAGCCTGAAAAGAGTCTACGTGACTCTCCTTCAGCTGGGAGGAATGATAGTAAAAATAAAACCCAAAAAACTATCTATGATCATTGGAGGATCACTAAGCACATTATCAGTGTAATTATTGCATTTATGTCAGTGCGTACTGTGCCGTTCTGACTGTTGTTTCCTAGCTAGTAAATGATCTATGCCGAGGTCGGGTAACGAGGCGAATCAACCAATAATTATTTTTAAATCGTTACAAGCCCTTAATCGAGTTTCCGTTTCCAAGTCCTGAGTACATTTCTTTTATTAAATGTAACTTTAAAACAAATACTAATTACCGTTGCAGCAATTGTGTGGAGTACATGATGCAGGTGCGAGCTATTCATGTTGAATAGCGACGATGTGCTATCGTATCTGCCGTCACTGCATCTTACGTTTGTTACTGTCAATGTTGACGGGTTTGGTTTACCACAACCGCAGTCCGTTATCTCCTAGAAACTTCTGAACCTGTTACACGTCAGTTAAACGAGCAACTCCTAGAGCTTCTGCAGGTTTTGTGAAGTAAAGCCACTACTAACAAATCTTATTTGAAATTTAAACCTGACCGCACTAAAAAACCACACATCGTACTTATATTTAAGTGATTATTTATTAACTGTGTGCTTCTTTTATCTTGTAATAATAAATACGTTGTACGGTTACAAAGTCCCTAATTGCTCCCTTGTTTCCTTAGAAAATGAAAACTGAACATTGGAGTTCAACATCATTTCAGTCTGGGTGAATACTGACTTCTCATGTCACAATCAAAATACTTAGCTACTACGGATATCTGATAACAACGTTGAAGTCTAAGACTAGAAAACGAAAACACGTGTTGCTATTAGATGAGTGGTATTATTTTTCTTAGCGTCAGCAACAAAGGTGAAATCTTATGTTCATAGTTAAGAAGGAGCAATTACGATTTCAACTGTCCAATTGGTTTATCTAAGATTTTACAAGGTTACCATGAGAGCTTAGCTGCTCATAGATTTCGAGATAGACATTTCATTTATACAGATAATAATATTAATAATTTTCTGGTAACAGAATTATTTAACAGTTGAGCAATCGGCCTCTGTCGTAGCCACATAGTATAGCCCAGTAATGAGGAATTACAGTGTAAGCTAGAGCTGTAATTATGGAAACATTCCGGCTTCGTCAGGGATGGAAGATGTGTTAAATACAGTCAAAACTGATATCTTTCAGTCACCTTAACCACTGTGCCAGCAGACTACTCGTTAATACAGATAAAAATGATAATCACACGTTCTACGGGGAAAAAAAGTTCGTCGAATAAATCAAAGCAAGTAATTTCTTTTAGGTACTAGTATTTGGTTGTGTTTCTTTTATAACTCAGTACCAAGGTTATTTGATTTCATGTTAGCAAGGAGTCCAGAAAGAGGTTAAAATTTCTATATTCTCCTTATTTACGATACCGAGCGTGGTGGTGTAACGGCTAGAGTTCTGACCTCGCATTCGGGAGGACGGCGGTTCGAATCCCCGTCCGGGCATCCAGATTTGGGTTTTCCACGGTTTCCCCAAATCACTCCAGGTGAATGCCGGGATGCTTCCTTCAAAGGGCCATGGCCGAATTCCTTCCCATTCCTTGCCCCCCATCCTTTCCCGTCTCTAAAGACCTAGTTGTTATAAGAGACGTTAAGCAATTAAAAAAAAATATTTACGATCTTACAAATCGAAGTAAAATAGACGCGAAGATCACTCACATTTGGTTTCTGTGTTGTGATGGGCATTCTGTTGCGTCTTAACTGAGAAGGACGGTCGTGAGTAGCGTGGAACTTTCCTGTGGTCGTGGAGTGGCAGTCAGCAAGTTTGGTCCTCCAAGTTGCGACCACAGACGGAACAGTAGGAGAGACTTGTGCTGGTCGCAGTCAACACACACACACACACAGCACTACATGTGGGCCACACTGCAGCTCAGATCAGCGTTCAGCCGTGGCGGCGCTATATACCGAACTTGATGATAGACGTAGTTACCTTCAACTTGGTGACTGCACAGAGGGTTCCCCCTGTTGAAGAAGTTCAAAACCTGGAGCCGACAGCGAGGCGTCTACGGTGATTCCAACTGAATCGTCAGTTTTTGCGTAATCGCCTACGCCAATTTTGAAAATGTTTGCAATCTTCGCGTCATGAACACCGCCAGAATAATAACACTGATATTATCGCCGCATCTACCAGTTTCGCGGACAAATAACAGACATACTGTTTTTAATTACCTGACCTGAAGTAATGACAGGTCGTTAAGACGTGAAAGATAATATATCCCAAGAAAATCAAGGTCACATAACTTTCTTGGCATAGCAACCAAGAGGTAATTACAAAAGCCTGTGTTGTTCTGTTCTCCTAGTAGTAGTGATTAATGCATACGATTCATAGGTGAATTACAAATATACTGACAAATTTACTCATAAAAATACTGAAACCATCAAAAGATTTATCTTATTTTTTAAAAAAGGCTTCGATATGTTTGATTTATGTATCTACTTTTTCAGTATTATTATTTCTACAATCTTCAGATCTTTCGGCAGGCGAAATCTAATAAATAATATTAAAACCCGAGACGACATTTTGCTTGTGCCCTTATGCCTCGTCGACGTGAAGGTGGTAAAGGATCGAAGGCAAGGAACAGGAAGTAATTTGGACTTGGCCTTTTGGAGGAATCATCCCGGTATTTGCCTGCAGTGATTTCGGGACACCATTGAAAACCGAAATCTGGTTCTAATTCTAATCCGTGTCCTCCCGAAGCGAGACCAGAGCGTTACCGCTTATCCTTCAAGCTTGTTCTGGAGATAAGAATCGAGCCGGTAAACCACTGATTGCCGTAGGTCGGCACATTGTGAAGCTG
Organism: Vandiemenella viatica; assembly: GCA_031002005.1. Lineage (NCBI taxonomy): Eukaryota > Metazoa > Arthropoda > Insecta > Orthoptera > Morabidae > Vandiemenella > Vandiemenella viatica. The sequence continues at coordinate 208,445,020 of CM061920.1, forward strand.
CTCACCATTCATGTTTCCGATGAGTTGAGTGATACATGTCTATATACAGATGAGTGCTTCAGTTGTCCTACAGTGAGTGATTTTACACTGACAGGCTATAAGTCGAAATATATGTGAGGATACGAGCCCAACATCAAGTGGGGTTCAGTGTAGTGCAGAAAATTAGATCTCACAGGTGACTTGAATATCTTCCGCATATATTTTGAACTAATCCATCTATAAAACGAAGCACATTTCTTGGTATTTGTAAGATTACGATTATGTGTGACAACGGACTTTTCCATCAAGATTCAAAAATTTTAGGTCACAAATTTCGTGGTTACGTTGTTTTTTTAATGCTCCAGGAAATAGCTATTGAAGCTATGGTAGATATTCTACTGCAGTATCGATTCTTACAGGTATACTAAGAGTCGGAAGCATTCATGGAGAAGGTAAATTGGCGCAAGTAGTTACTTTCCCTCTTACAAGGACCAATAGAGGTAATGAGTCTCAACATAAACCACCCACGTGGAACCATTTCTGCCTTACACAGTGCCTGTGATCGATTCAATAATCGCACATTATTGCCTCTTTGGAAGCGCACAAACTACTGTTAACAGGCCTCATCGAACGAAATAATATGTTGCTGCTCGAAGACCCCACAGGCGAGGCAATGTAACTTCTTCGTGCTGTCCCTGCTCATGCAAGCACGGACCTTGCGGTTTCGTGTACAATCTCTCGCCTGTGAATGTGATTTCATTGAGTGTGGCACTGCCTTATCGAGACTGTCAGGAGCTTCAGCGGTCAGTCAAAGCCATAGCACAGTATTCGCGCTATAGAGTGTTCTGTGAAATATTGAACTTCGGTAATTGTGTGCATCAGTCGCGATTAACATTCCGTATTCAAGTGCCTGCGACTTTTCAGTTAACCATCAACAGGTGAAGAAGTACTGATACTGAATATCGAGATAACACCTCAAAACTGATAAATTTTCCCAACTCGAATAATGCTGGTAGCTATAATTCGCATACCACTGCCTCACAAACTTTGTCTAGCCTCCACGTCAAGTTACTGTCTCTGTTGAGAGTTACTTCTACTCCTGTAAAGTAGAAACAGTTACGTTACGATAAACTGTTCTCTTATTTGCGCAATATCAAAATCTGCGTCGTGATTCTGTTATATTAAATCTTGTACAAAATATTGCTTATGTTATGCGTTCGTAGACGGTGATTCATAATTGCTAGCAGTCATATTCTTACGGTCAGCTTTGATTACTTTTAACTGTTTATACTAATAAAGCTCTGCCTTTGGTTCATTGTTGCAAATCAACGGTATGAAATTACCGTTGACTTAACTGTTTCGAATTCCGAAAACCATGAAACAAAGACGTCTGAATGCTAGGAACCAGGATCGAATATAGTCTCCGCACAAAAATTACAATGTAATGCCATCGCTTCAAATCACTTGTTGAGAGGTGAAACATCAGTCGTATTGGAATAGTGTCAGCCCAATGTTTTGGTGGAGAACTTCAGCCGTGATTCAAGATAGTCACCACGACACGGACATCAAATTACGCGTGTTATCCAATTATTCAACTTTCTTCCACTATCCAACGCACAAGCGAAGAGAAAATTAGACGACCTGATTTCTGAGATGTGAATACACTACGCTCTTACCAGAATAAACAGCTTTTAATAAAGGGTATCCACAAAGTCCTCCTGCAGTTTCAATGAAACATACCATGTAAACTATATGAGATAGAGACATGCGGTTTTTGCAACATGTTTCACATCTCTCAAAGTTTTCTTTACACTCTCTTCACGTCTACATGTGCACCTCTTGTTGCCCTCAGGATGTCGAGATGATATTCCAGCTCCAACTAGACACGCTGCATAACTGTGTCAAGATCTGGAACAGGGGTTTCATAGATACAATCCTCGACCTAACCCCCTCACAAGAAAAAATCCAAGATGAGTGCGGTGGCCGGGTGATAGGTCGATCACGGCCAATCCATTTCCCCAGGAAATGTCTGTTCAGAAAGTCCCTTACGTCATCAAATGTAAAGAAAAGTTTGAGAGATGTAAAACAATACATTGTCTCTGTCTCATATAGTTTACATGGTATGATTCATTGCAACGGTAGGACACCCTGTATAACAACGTAAATTACAATTCTGAAATGAACTTGCTCTTCAGTTTTTCGCCTTCAATCAAAAGTACCTGACAGCTGTTGTCTGCATTACTAACAGAATACGAAAAATTTGTATTGTTCTAACTTTTGGCAGTTTCGTAACAGAAATCCATAAGAATCCGGTAACAAATCTGCATTCACTGCTGGTATAAATTCAATAAGATCGATTAAATTTAAGATAAGGGAAGAAAGTCGTAAATATGGGCAGGGCCCGCTCTAGGGGGGGACAAACCGGGCATTTGCCCGGGGCGTTAAAATTTAGGGGCGCCATTTCGGCTGTAAGTGTGAGAAAAATATTAATGATGTTAATGTGTTAAATATCCAATTAATAAAAAATCCACACACCGATTTTTTCGTTCGTTAAAAACTTACAGTTCTTAGCTATTTGGGTGCGCCCCTAGAGACTTCGAAGAGACGGGGCGCGGACCTCATAGGGGCGCGCCGTTGTCCTAGCCGCCTCTGTGTGAATTGCGCCATAGGAGCAACTTCAAAATGCGCCGCGTCCGCGCCAGGTCCCATCCCGAAGTCTGCGCCACGTCTCTTCTGTGTGAATTGGGCCTTAGCACGCGAGTAGAACGCTGTTTCCGACTTTTGTTGTCTCAACTTGCTTATTATTGCTAATTATTAAAGTGGTTTCATTACACAACAGCAATAGTCTTACTATTACGTTATTAGTGATAAGTGGAAGTTCATAAAATTTACTTCTGGATTTTATAATTTCTAAAGGTAAGTACATCTATGATTAAACTGTTATTTAGTTGGATATACGACATAAGCGCACAACGACAAGAGCGCACAACAGATGCGCGGTAAGGGGGGGGGGTGGCTGTTACACTTGACCTTTGCTACCTTCGCTGATTCCGACGTTATACTGCCTACAAGTTACTAGACACGGCGAAAAGGAGTGTTTTTAGCAATTGCAGTTAGGCTCTAAAACACGGAATCGGTAGTGCTTGACGGGAGATGCTGAGTATTTATTTTATTGAATTGATGAACCAAATCAATATGGATCTTAGTTATTGGAAATCGAAGTGGAATATTTTGCATAATAATTTCTTCTCGTAATCCGAGCCTCACAGATTTGTTGTAAAAAATAGATATAGGCATTGAAAGTGTTATGGTTGGGTTAAATTACATACGCTATCTTTGATCGCTTGTGAAAATACTGTAGTTTAGTGGGTGTGGGACAGTACTTATAATCATTAATAAATAAATAATATTAACAGCTACTGATTACCGATTAGTTACTTCACATACCATTAGTATATTCAATTTCGAATGTTAACTGCTAATATATAATAACCCATGATGCTTATTATATATACGAATGCGGTTTCTAGATACTCTAATTGCTGCATTTGCCGTTTCAACAAAAAGAAATTCATTAACTATTTTAGTGAATGTGAATAACTTTGTCAGTTGGTTTAATAAGTGCATTGCGCGACAATCACTCCACAACATCATTAAAAAAAAAAAATTGTGAACTTGGAACGTATTCCGTTTAAGCCTATAGAAATTGCTATTCTGTATACACGGTTTCTGCATTTGCAGCAAATTTACGGATGGTATCCTCCGCGAATAAGCTTTGACTGTGTAGTAACACTAGACTTTCTTTATGTTCACAGGGTATGGAAAATATTTTGTGTTGTGCATAAATATTTTTTATATCGACTGAGAATATGGTTTTAGCTTATCTAGAACAAGGATAAATATTTAATTTTTATATTATTTTATAGTGTACATTGTTTGAGTTACGTGCGTGCCTCTTCCAAAATGTCTGATGGTCAAAGAAAAACTATCTGGTTACCAGTACAAAAAAAAGAAGGTTGGGAAAGGAAGCGGAAAGGCAGAATCAATCCGGGGCGTTAAAAAATATACTGTATTCAGGGTTTACCAAAACAAATCTTAGAATCCAATATCAGGTCGGGATACAAAAGACGTACAGAATCGTCAGAGAATACAAATGAACGAAGTTTCTAAACCAATTGGAACGGACACCAACGTGAGACTCACAGAAGGCGTTCTAAAACTTTGTGGCCAAGAATTTTACGAGACGCCGTAAGAAGGTTTTTAGTAAGGCAAGGTCCACCTAAACTATTACATAGTTACAAATTTCCTTCCAATGACACAGGTCGACATTTTAGCGCATAATATTATGCACGAATTTTAAGCAACGGAGAGCAAATATTGCGAGATTAGCTACTACCTTTCACAAAACTGCGTTTACTGCTTCTGTTGCAAAATTTTCGGCTGTTTAGTTAGTTCTCTCTCAAAGGAGGGTTTTAAAAATTGGAAGCACCTCGGCGAAACTATAAGAGAGCATGAAATTTCGAAAAATCATATTCAGGCACAAAAATCATGGCTATAAATGAACGAAAGATTAAATTGTTGTAAAACTGTAGATGCTGCCACTCAAAGAGTTATTACGTAATGCCGAAATAAATCATTGGAATGAGGTGCTTCTAAGAATCGTTGCAATTACCAAAATGCTTGGTAAAAGTTGTCTGGTTTTTCAAGGTACAAGCGACAAGTTGTTTGAGAATAATAACGGTAATTTCTTAAAAATAGTTGAGTTACTGTCTGAATACGATCCCATTATGGAAGAGCAGGTGCTTGAGTGCTCTAAAAAGTAGAGACTAAAGCTCAATATCTTGGGAAAAGTATACAAACCGGGATAGTAGATCTGCTGCATCAAAGCATCTGCTGCATCAGAGTCTCATGTTATTAATGAAATAAAAAAATAATATTTTTTCATAATTTTAAACTGTACTCCTGACTTTAGTAAGATACAGCAAATTACTCTTGTAATCAGATATGTTTCAACCGATAAATTTAATCCTGATGTTGAAATTAAAATTAATGAAAGCTTTTAAGGCTTCTTACCAGGCGAAAGATCAACAGGAAAACAAATGCCTGATACTATAGTTGGAGATCTTAATGACTTGGGTTTAAATTTGCAGGATATCAGAGGCCAGTGACTGACAACGGGTATAATATGAGGGGCAATAAAGCAGGAGTGCAATCTAGAATTAAACAATATAATTCGCGAGCATTCAATGTTTCGTGTAGTAGCCATTCTCTCAATCTTGTTATTAATGGCAAAAGCATCCTTGGAAGCCGCTAATTTCTTCAACATGGTCCAAAAAATATATTTATTCATTTCGGCATCTACTTTTCGATGGGCAATACTTTTAAAGGATGTTCAGGGTTCAACTTTGAAAACATGGAGTGACAATAGTTGGGAGAGTAGGATAGAGGCATTAAACCCTTTAAAATTTCATTTGGGAGATGTATACGACGCCTTGCTAAGCATTTACGAAAACCAAGAAATTGATAATTTAATGATTTAGCCATTTTGTCAACTGAATATGAAATTGCAGATGAAGTAAATTTAAAGATGTAATAAAAAATTCGCAAACTGAAAGTAAGAAAAAAAGTTTTTTTTGTGATTTTAGCGTATTTGATGTAATCTCGTTTTATTTTCAAAATAATGGCATTTAGATTGTTTGTGTGATAATATCCATCTGTAATAGCATTTAAAAATGTAAAAAAATATGGTTAATTTGTGGCTATGTACAGATATTTCATAATTAATTTATCTATTTTGAGCAGCTAGATCAAAATTCAATAACTTTATTTATGAATATACGATTTTATTAAAATTAAAATATTTTATTCGATTAAAAATTAATTATTTTTTAATAAAATATATAATTCTAAATAATCTTAAGGGGCGGCAAATTGTCTATTTGTCCGGGGCGGCAAAACCGCTAGAGCGGGCCCTGATATGGGAAATCATAAGTATAATACCAACACCAACTGTCATTAAAAAAAAAGGTGTCACAGAATTTCTATTTAGATTTCTTCATTTCCAACGGTGTTAATTTTTTTATTGCGTGACGCCTAGTCTACGGCGGGCAGGAAAAGCATTTAGAGGGAACCAAGCTGACATTCGCCTGGAATAAATTCGGGAAACCATGGAAAACTGAAATGTGGATGCTGGAACGGAGATCCGAACCCGCGTCATTCGGAATAAATGAATGACGTATACGAATAGATCTTAAATAAGGTCCCTTGAAATAGGAAAGAAAGTATTAAAAAATAATCACGTGGACAATCCACGTTTTTAATAGCGATTCTGACGGACTAATAAGTTTTATTATCCACATGGAGCAGAGAAATATTAGCAACATTACTCGTATTTTGTAAGTATTTACATTTTGTTAATGATAGGAAAATTACGGGTTATAGTAAGGTGCCTTACCGTCAGTAGCGGAACATTTTTCTGAAGATCTGTATTCGTTCTTGGTGATAGCGACACTTGGAGATGAGTTGGTGTTCCAGCGGACTTCTTTTCGTCTGCATTGCGCACGACCTGTTTTGACAGCTCGCCTCTCAATTTCCCAGGAGGCAAACACACTTTTCTTTACCTGCCACTGTAGACGCCGCAATTTTCTTCTGCTGCGGGTAGAAGATGACATTGGCTTCTGGTGAAAATGTAGTTGTCTGAGGAGCTACTTCTGCGCCTGTGTTGCTACGGCTTCTGGCCTCAAAGGAAGATTCTTTCAGATTTTGTCAGTGATTTAAAGAGTTGTCATGAATTTGTGTACCCCATAATAACACTTCCATATAATTTATGATGGATGCTTCTCTTTAATCAATAGAGCTTTATCTCATATATACATGTGCTTTAACACACGAGTTTCTATGTATTTGTAGACCACCGACTTTTTCGTCGGTGCGGTGATACGTATACAATAACTTCAGCTGACGATAAAAATGATGTTTATTTTTCTTTCTTTTTTTTAGGAATCATGGGTGCTTTCACAAGAATCTCATTTGGGTATCTGTGTTAAATATTAAGCTGAACGACCGTACACGCAATCGAAACACAAATCCTAACCACAAGAAAACGAGTTGTTAAATGCACATTCAATCCATATCCGCTACAGGTGATGTATGAATTCACAAAGTATCCTACATTTATGACTTGTTGTAGGCTCGTGGCCACGTTTTGGGTATGTACTACAATAGTTCCCAAGTCAACAATTTAGTATCATACAAATTAATGATAAATAGACACAATTCTTAAGATTGGTTGAAACAAATAATGCATTTAGAGTCTAAAAGCAACAAAAATTACTTTTTAAGGTCCTAGGATGTTATAATATCATCTGATGTTTTTCTTGAGTTTGATCATTGTTGCACCTTTTGAGATCAATTCAAGCAAAAAATTTATTGAACGTAGTCTAAAAGTGACAAAAAATGAGTTTTTTTGTCACAACTCATGACCACGTGACCTGATCTGGATGAAATACGAACCTGACGTGCATTAGGTTTTTAGAGTTCACTCTGCAAAATTTGAAGAACTTCTGTTGAGGACGATGAAGCAATAAATAGAAACAGACACGATCTCGGTATACTGTACAAAAGATGTCGTTCGACTAAACGGGAAATGGGTAAGATTATTATACTGCTTTCTGCCGTGTTGCTATCTTTATATTTAATTAATACAGTTTATAAGACTAACGCTAAATTTTTGTATGTGATTACTAGAGATAAAGTAGAAACTGTGAAGATGACGCAGTACTAAGAATTTGAACTGACTCACTGACTACAACTTCTTACACACTTTCTTTTGTTATATAACTTTCATTATTATACTGTTTGATATTAATTATCGCATTTACAGCAAGAATATATAGTAGTGTTGGAGTCAATTCAATTTAAATAATTTCGCGTATTTCATTATGGTCAGAGATAAAAAGTAGTTGAACACAGAGAATCATTTTAGCGATAATTATGATATTTTTTTTTGTATGTATAATGAAGTCCCGGTGAAATGGAGGCTTCACAGCGCTGTAGTATTCTATGTTGGTACGTAGAAGGCTCTCGTTTTGTATATCTATTGCAATGCTTTGTAGTTCTGCCTATGCATTGCGATGGGTTTCCTACCGCGGAGGGAGATTGCTGATCGCACTTGGTGATGTTCTATGGCAGTTAGCACGGTTAGCTTCTGTTTTCTTTCTTTTTTTTTATTACTTATGGCTTTACGCCTCGTCGACGTCGAGGTGATTAGAGGCGGGTAGGAATGGTGACAAGGAATAGGAAGGAATCCGGCCATGGCCTTCTGAAGGAAGCATCCCGGCATTCACCTGGTGTGATTTGGGGAAACCATGGAAAACCCAAATCTGGATGCCCGAACGGGGATTCAAACCGCCGTCCTCTCGAATGCGAGGCCACAGCGTTAACCGCTCACCCGCCGCTCTCGGTGGTTAGCTTCTTAAATTAGTCTAGTTGACAACAACTCCCCTTTCAATGATAACGAAAATGATTTTAGAGACATTAATCATAAAATAAAGCACGATGTCTCTCCATATTATCGGGTTACTCAGTGGTTAAGGTGTTTGACTGGAGATCGAAAGGTCCCCGGTTCAAATCCCTGTCTGAATTTTCATATGCCTTTAGCACTGCTTTCACCTCTCGCACAGCTTGCTGTGTAATGTGAAATTCGCCAGAACGCTTCCGTGGTTCGGATTCCACGTTAAACTGTAGGTCCCTGTACTCACTGGAATTGCTGGGTTAGGTTAAGGCCACTACGATGTGACGGTATGCGCAGCCAATAGAAACCCTGTCACCAGGTCATCATTATTTTTTTATCGACTGAGGGATTTCGGTTTTGATGTGTGTTGCTTGAGGAGCAGTGTGGACGATGGCCGTATGTTCGGCTGTTAGGGAGATTGCAGCAGCCGCTCGTTATTCGTCACGCTTTCTTCGCTGCTGGGCTTCTTAATGTAAACTAACGTCCATACAGTCGCCATTCAGCAAGGCCGCTCTGTCGTCCGCAAGAGGTACGTAACACTGCAGTGCTTCGCTCCGCAACACGTCTTGTGCTACTCACAATAATAACTAACGATATCCCTGTCGTGGCTCGCAACACATCGGTATCGTCTCATTTAAAGCAAGTTGAAGGCGTAAGTAGTACCAAAATCGTAATGTTGTCCAGCGTATTTCGGGCAAATTGTTTCAGACTTTATATCTCAAAGAAAACTTGTGCTGTCTACCTTGTTAAAGCACCTACCGGGTATTTTCATTTTATTTTATACAACTATTCGTCGGCATCATTAGTGCTGGCTAACGCCACCGCAAGACGCTAGTGCAAAGGAAGATTATGTGAGAAGCTACTGGTTTCTATCATATACGGTGTTGCTACTCCAACTACTGAGCGCGAAATTTCGAGAAAATTTGGTAATTCTAAATAAATATAAATTTCTCCCAATTTCTGAAATTATTCAACATTACGAATTTTTAGACCACCTTCGCAATTATAGTGTGAACTATGTGTTTTTACTAAGTACGTGTGTTTGTTTTGTTTTGCCTTGCTGATTGCTATAACGTGTTTGCCTAAAAAACCAATAGAATAATATCACGACGGCTGTTGTTTTACGAATATATCTCTTGATTACACATTTAGTTGTATTATTTTTCACGATCGCGTTCGCAGTCGTTTCTTTCTTTTGCCAGTTTTGTATCTAACCTCAGCATAATAAAAAATATTCACAGATAGACGCTAGAGTTACACAAAGCTTTTTGTTGAGCCCTACGTGTGTGTGATGGGGCTTCGAAGTCACTCCACATTTCAATAAAAATTTCTTCTGTACCTTACAAATTATGAGGAAATTAATGGCAATAATACTGTATTGAAATAGATGTCTTATGAAGTAAAAAAATATGTGGTATTAAACTTTTTGACATTTTTTTAACATTTATTTAAAAATATCTTTGAAATTGTTTTACAGAGTTGTACAATGCCAATGAAAATATCGCAGCAACTAATGAAGTACCAAGGTAATTGGTTCACCCACACATAATACTCGTTCATACCAATGCGTTTTCTATCTCTGCACTCCTAGAAGGGTCTCGAACATAAAGATCAGTGAGACATCTACTGTCCGCGCTGCTAGAAGAGTTACCTCCTTCGAAAAAAAATAAAAACATCTGGATGAAGTTAGGTTTCCAGGCTTACAATAAGGTGAGATGGAAGGATTGAGTAATTTAGCATCAGTTTATCGGTTGTGAAACAAATGTTAAACAAGCTTTTAACGAAATGTATTAGTCGTGCAAAACTTGTGGGATATGAGTATGTTTTCACGGTAACTTACCTCTTTGGCAGGAGTGCCGCATCTTCGATAGCGACAGAGAAAAGTGGTTCTGGAGCGACTCGGGTGCTCGGTAAGCGAGAGAGAGGTAACACACACACCGGCAAGTGTGTCAGGGTTGGTGGCGCGCGTCGCTGGCCATCCAGCCTCCTCTCAATGACCACAGGAGAAAGGATACCCCGCTGAGTTAAGACAAAACGCTCGCCTCGCTCTCTTCACAACAGTGTTAACCAGCTCTTCTTTATTGGCCTCTTATTAATAATGCTCTAACAGAAAGAAAGTTAATACATTATTAATATGTAATGCTTCATGGCAGCCTCCATGAGCATATCGAGAATGTAACTGGGAAAGCAAATCGTATGCTCCGATTTCTAGGTCGTAATTTAAAACAATGCACTCTGGAAGTTAAATCGATTGCATACAAGTCACTACTACGTCCTCACTTGGAATACTGTTGTTCTGTATGGGGTCCCCATCAAAAGGGGTTAATGGAGGCATTAGAGGGGGTCGAAAGAAAAGCCACCCGATTTGTGACAGGTATATATAGTTGGAGGGAAAGCGTAAGTGCGATGTAGAAGGAGTTAGGTTGGGAAGATCTGGAATCTCGACAGAAGCTAATTGAAAAATTGTCGACTGATGTAATTCTGAATGACCAGCATCATTCATATCTCGGAATGATCGCGAAAATAAGATAAGAGAAATTAGGGCCAGAACCGATTCATTTCTATACTTATTTTTTCACGCGCGATTAGGGAATGGAAGAGAAAGGATTTACCGGGCGAGTAAACTTAAAATCCGACAGGAGTAGCTTTCAATAAAACACTCCGGCCATCCTGTTCTGGGTTTTCATTGGTTTTCCCGGATCACGCCAGGCGAATGCTGGGATGGTTCCTCAAAATAGACCATGGGTGCCTCCTACTATATCCCGTATATCCCTTCCAAACTATTACCCTTTTGGATAGTTCCATTGCACCTTCCGCCACACACTTTTAGTGAATCGCGGAGTAATAATAATAATAATAATACGTGTGGTAAAGTAAATTAATGTGGTCTTAAAGACAGACTGACCGAGTCGCATATTGTGTATTGTCTCTTAACTAGAAGTTCACCATGTAATCCGAATTACAAAGCAGTTATAGCGGAGTTCACATACACAAAGCAAACCTTGTCATTGAAAACCTCAGGCTAAACACCTTTAATAAACTCTGCAGTGAGCAGGATGCAGACCGAATACTTGACGATCTCTAACCAGGCGTCTGAGCACTGAGCACTGATACCGATGACTCAGCTTTTACCTGCCGGTTGAAAACTGCTGGCTCACCAGCAACGAGTTGATAACAATACTCTGGGTGGGTGTAGCGAGACGTTGTCTTTGGCAAGTAGCAGTACATGATTCAATGTGTTATCGCCCGTCTTTCGGCCCTCTTCTGTCTTCCAGTGTCCGGTATGATCATCAGCAACTCCGTATTTCTATAAAGAAAGCGATGAGCTGCTCTGGAATGTGGCTACGTTGTCATCGTTACTGGGTCCTAAGAGTGTGTCAAACCCCAAAAATATAATTTCACAATAGTGAAATGCATTCCAACTTAAAAAGATATGTGTCTCAAAATGCATGAAAAAACAAAATTAAATAATAATGCGAGAAAAGTGAGGCAATTTTTAATGTTACAGATATCATGTACAGTGATTAAAGAAAGGAAGAAGGAAACGGCCTTTGGCAATATAAATTACAAGGAAAGGGAAAATGACTCATCACTCACCAAAGTTGAAGGCAGCGACGGGAGAAGCACATACATCACGAACACAACAATACACAATATTTTGGTTTTAAACCTTATTCATGCTGAAGAGAATGAGTCATGGGGGAATATAAATTACAAGGAAATGGAATGGCAATATAAATTACAAGGAAAGGGAAGGAAATATTCTCTTTAGCATGAATAAGTTTTAAAACCGAAATATTGTGTATTCTTGTGTTCGTGATATTTGTTCTCCTCCCGTCGTTGTCTTCAACTTTGGTGAGATATCATGTACAATGTCAAAAAAGAATTAGGGATTCTTATTTTGCGATGATGTCTTATCGAGGTAGCAACACAATAGATTTATGTGATCCACAAGCTTATTTGTTTTAGTTTGGACATATCTATAAGATGGCAACCCCCTCCATGGTGGCTCCGCGCACTGGACCGGGGAGGTACAAAGGCACCGGGCTCGAGCCCAGGCCAGTGGTTTTCCGTAGCCGTCAAGGGGAATTCCGAGACGGTTCCGAATCTCCGCCTCATAAACTACGCAATTCACAAACGAAAATACATTTATCATACACAGAACGTAGTTCCACGTTTCACAGACAGATGGCAGCACGTCACTTGATTCATTAGTATGTAGTACGACCAGGCTGTAGGTATTAAACGTTTGGTGTCAGCTAGCGCATGCGACCGCAAAACTGTAGATCCTAATTTGACGATGCCAACGATGATGGCAATACGTGGTAAGAGTAAGAAAAATATGTTGATTAGATGCTATCACATTTGCAAGTACCGCGGATGGTTTGCAACGGTACTTTTAGATGAGAGTTATATTCATCTCGCACAGAATTTTCAGTACAGAAAAAATCAAAATGTGTGTGTTGCCCAACGGCACCTGGCATCTCGCATAACTCACGGTCACTGGAATATCTCTATGATGCCGAAGCTGTTTCAACGGTAGAGTTATCTGCACAGCATACGGTTTTATATAACTGAAGTTTTTTTGCACTAGAGTTTGGTATTTGCGAGGACGCGGATTCAGATCCCCTTCCCGTCATCGAAGATTTCAGTTTTCCATGCTTTCCCGAAATCATTCCGGTCAATTGCCACGATGGTTCCTTCAAAAGGCCATGGCGGGATTCCTTCCCGTTCCTTACGCCCTCCTCCCTCCCCTCCCCCTTCAATATTTTTCTTGCTGTCATGAGTCCGCTGGCGACGAACCGTAGAGCCAAGTAAAAAATTGTTGCACTACGTTGTTATACATTGAAAATACAGGAGGATATCCAAGTTATGTTTGTTTCTGACATTAATGCTACACGAATATGCCGTGTTGATTTCCTACCTCAATGGGACCGGTCAACTTTGGGAAACATTAACCGAGCGTAGTGGTTAACGTTCTGGCCTCGCATTCGGGAAGATGCGGGTTCGAATCCCCGTCCGGGGATCCAGATTTGGGTTTTCCATGGTTTCCCCAAATCACTCCAGGCGATCACTGAAGGGATGCCTCCTTCAAAAAGGCCATGGCCGAATTCCTTCCCGTTCCTTGTCCCCAGTCCCATCTCACCTCTAATGACCTTAGCCGTCGACGAGGTGTAAAGCAATAAGAAGGGAAACATTACAAAAAGATCGTATGTATACTGTCCTACAAAGAGCACAGCACCGAGTCAGGATCTGCCCCCACTCCACTGCCGTATATGCGTGGTGTGGTATCTTATCGCTATCTCTCTCCGCCTTCAGAGCCTGGGCGCTGCCCTTGACTCCTCAGTGTCTCTCTAAGCCCGCCTCAGTACACCTCGCGCAGAACATAACAGGTATTCTAACATCGATTCGTACGCTACATATTCCTCTAATCGATGCTTTTCTGTAGACGCTGTCGTACCGTACTAAACGCTTAAGCTCCTCGAATGAAATATGCCAAGATCCACTCAGTCCCATTATATCTAGGAGTGCTAGTGAGAGTGAATCACAGCGGAGATTTAGTAATCATAGAACAAAAATATTTAAGATACATACGTCATTCATAATAAAGTATCATATTACAGACAAATAGGCGGAATGTGAACGTCGTTATGGCTTTATTCGGCGCAATTGTGTTGAGTCTTACGCTACTTTTTGTTGGTTGTGTCTTTACCTAGTCAAAGTCGGGGTCAGTTAGGCAAAAGACTGAAAGCAAGGAACGGGAAGGAATTTGGCCTTAGTATTTTGAATTAACAATCCCGACATTCGGCTTGAATGATTTTTGGAAACCATGAAAAACCCAAATCTGTATGACTGGATGGAGATTCGAGGCCACTCCCCACCACGCTCGGTAGCGTACACTAGCGGCAGGGAATTTTTATTGACATACTGAACACAACAGAACCATGTAAAAGCTGAAGGGAATATTTTAGACATGAGACTGGTAGGAGATTCTCATAATCTAGCGTATTACGTTAATAGAATCGTGGGTGGGATCTCCTAGTGCGGCGGCGTGTTTAATTACTTCGAGAGGACTGCAGATTGTAGAATGTTTACGCCAGTACATATCAGTCCATATCTGAACAACCTGGCGCTTAAGAGAATCCCTGCAATATATCAAGTTATTAAAAGTATTCCACAAATGTTCGAATACTGCGATGGTGATGGATCTTACAGCTCGATGACCAAAGCTGAAAAAGTCACTTATCGATCCACCGATAATTTCAATCTGAAAGCTACTAATTCGTGATAACGTGCCTTATTTTGCAATTGCGCTTGTTCCGCACGTAATATACGTATTGTAAAAAATCGTGCTGAGTGTGTGAGTCTACATAGGCGAGAAAACACGCCTCGATAGTTCCAGTATGTTTATTGGAACATTATCATTAATCGTCAGATCTTATTAGGCAGGAAAGCAGATCGTCGACTGCCTTGAATGGTGTGCACATGATTCTTGGCGCCATTCAGTTGGGACTAAACAATATTCCTCACTGCTCGAAGTTTGATTTTTTTATGGTTTTACACATCGTCGACGTCATTAGAGACCATAGGGAATTTGGGACAACAATCGCGAAGGAATTGAGTCTTGGCCTTGTTAAGGGAATTATCTCTGCATTCAACTACAGTGATATCGGGAAATGATAAGAAAATCGAAATGCCGGGTGGGGTTATGAACTCACGTCTTCCCGAATGCCAGGGCGTTGGATTACGGCTCACCCACAGACTCAGTCGTAGTTTGAAACATCCACACTGCACACTCACCTTTGTGTTGCACTAAAGGCTATATATAGTAGAGTGTGGTGGAATATGATTCGAAAACATTTTGTTTCGCCTTTACGGTGTATTCATTATAACGTTTAATTGGTGTTTAGCATCGAGAACTACATAAATAAAGAGATAAATATTTGATGATTTTTGAGAACATCAGCTTTATAATCAGTGCTAGATCGATGTCTATAATTCCTCTAAGAACCGTTGGTAACTATATCAACAACTTCGTTTGAAACTGCCATTCAGCTCAGTGCTTTCTTGAGCTTTACGCCGAATCAGAACTTGTCATTTTTTTCGTCACGTCATGTGCTGATCATTAGGGGCAGAGAAGTAAGTGAACGGCAGCTTCAAAAAGAAGTCGAAGGAGAAGGCAAACGTTTCCAAGGCACTGAATGATGACGTAGCAGAAGACGCCGCGTGTGAAAGGAACTTGGTGCTAACCGATCGCGACAGTGGCCAACTAAGACGCCGTCGCCATCTTGACCTATTTGTCAACTGAAGACGCAATACTTGTTTGTTATTTACTCAGTATCACGATAAAGGACGATTTTATCAGCACCTAAAACGATTGTTTATCCCAAGTGATTTCATTTACCGTGTATGCTTTGATGTATGCTTTCTGATTAATCCATATTCCCTTAGAAATCATAGTTACAAAAAAATATCCAAATTTACAAAACAATTCATACAGGCTATGCAATATTTTGTGGAAGAAGAAAATGACAGAAATAACTTGTATTGTTACAATGGTCATAATGATCGAATGTTTGTAATTTTATCAGTCACTGTTAGAGAACTAAAATAAGAAATTAGTGTGCTAAGCACTTACTGATTCACAGGAAACGTAGATAATTAGCCATAACTAGAAAGGCATTAGGCCTACTATTCGTTATCCGTGGCTTGCCACACACGGTAAAGAATTCGTATGAATGTTTACCAACAGTATATTCCACTCTACGTAACGACGTATTTAACATTGCTCCTGTATTAATGACCGAAATAACAATATGCAGTCGGAGGCTTCTGCGGCCAGTCTACGGGATTCTGAATTCATCTCGGTCCACGTGTAATTTGAGCTACGCATCAACAAGTGAAAGGCCAGTGAGATATCAAGCGAGCTGGTCAGCAGTCTGAATGGCTCTGATGTGACGCTTCACGATTTGTTCAATCTGTTTGATATCAGTCAGAAATCCTAAAATTTTTTAGTGTTTTTAACTGCGTTTCATTAATTGAGCTTGCAGTGGAACCGATCGTGCTCTCCCCTTCCAGCCAATCAGAGCATGCCTGAGGTCAGTCTCCATAACGCCAAACCGATCCGCTTCAAAACGCTAAAATCTTCCTCGCTTTGTCAAAGTAAGAACACCACAAGGGGAGAGATAGGAGGTGTATTAAAAGTTCATTATTTAGGTCCTTACTACAAAAGTTCTGGACTAGAGATTATTTTTTACACTATTCTACAATGCGATGATCATAATTCTGTAAAACATTCATACTTTCTCTCTGACAAATGTTGGTGGAATTTCATCTCTCGTTGTCAGGACGTTGTCGCCTCTACCACTGTCCATACAGTTAGTGCAATTACAAAATTCTGTAAAAAAGCTTCACAGTTAGGTCTCGCTGTGATGGGTAGTTTTACGTTTAAATTTTTCTTTTTTAATTATTTTCTTTTTGTGGTTTTTTTCAACATGTACCTTAGAAAACGTTCTGTAATTTTTATTCCCACATTTCACATGTTAGATGATTCGAATTATCTTTCTGGATTTGTCGTCCACAGTTTCAGAATTTCCAATGGATATTCGTGAAAGATGTATTTAAATACACCTTTGTCGAACATCCTTTCATTGCGTTAGTGAAATCGAAAGGTAGGAACATTCAACTCTAATGATGTTGACTTTCAAGAATGTATGCGCTTTGCTTATTGCCAAAATCTCTCGCTGCCTTTTTGCAAGCGACATTGCAATGATCAAACTCTATACGGCAGCATTCGAAGCTCTATACGGTATGGCAAAATCGACATCCGTCTGCACACACCGTTTATCCTTGATTACAGAGATTATTTTATTCGCTCGCAACTGTTGGGGCTATACTGAGTGATTAGTCCTGTTAGTTAACCAATTCTGCCTGTAGATCAACTATGAAATAACCAGTGGTTATTCCTTGTGTATTACGCACATCGTTTAAACTTATTTCTTATGATTTACTTAGCCTTACCACCAGTTTTATTCTTGCGAAAGATATAAGCTCTAAGTTAATATAATGCGTAATTTTCATAAAGAAAACATCTCCAAATTTGTTTACCCATAAACATTTTAAAGTTAAATAGCTATACAATTCTACAGTAAGACCGGTAAAGTCTAAGTGACTTTCTGTTTAATTATTTTGTTAAACGTTGTGACCTTCTTATCACATTATGTGTATTAAACTAACTGTTAGTTATCCTCGGCAGAAATATTATATGTTATAACGCAGAATATATTCTTTCTGAAAAACTGTCTTCACAATTACAAACGAGACTACAGGGATGTACTGTTGAGCATAATCTGCGTGATCATTGTGTATTCCGATTAGCTAATTATGTGTATTTCTTCATCACATGTCAGCCCCTTACTGAAAATGACAAGCTTCAATTATGATATGGTACATTTTAGATTCATCTGTACTGGCAGCTGCTGAGTCCTAAAAGCAATTGTTAGATATATATATATATATATTTAAAAAAAGCCTTTTTCCTTGGATGTAATGGTCGTTGTTTTGAGGAAGTGTTATTTTGGCAAGGCCCCTGTACCCAATGAAGCATCAGAACCTTTCGCGAACATTCACGATTTTCGTCAGTCACAGAAACGACGCCACAAATACGAGTTAAAACATTGACATCACAAACACTGTACTGCTTAATCACCACGAGAATTTTGTGTACCGTGTTCAGCGGAGGCACAAACAAATTACATGAGTTGTGTTTTGCCGTAATTTTCACAAACAATATAACTAGTACCTAGTGGCTCGCATTCTCAACAAATGGTTTCTCCTTAGAAGAAACAAACTTTGAAGACATTAGTTCATTTTGAAGAGAAGTTTAGTTTTTAGAATGAATATATCAAGGCTCATACTGAGCTAAGGACTTCAAACAAAGGGACGAAAATAAACGAACTTAAAAGTGAGCAGGGACAAAATTAATCTAATAGACTCTTAAATACCCAAACAAGTAATTGTTCTGTTAGAAGTTGTGCTATCGTCTTTAATTCAATCCGTCACAAAAACTAAAATTAAACAGGTATTGTTGATCGTTTTTGCTCTGTTTAGCGTTAAAGTATTATGATTCCATCGGTTTTCAATTTTAAACGATTTATCTGAAGTTTCGCGCACATAGAACATGAAGTGAGCTAAACTCGTTCGAAACCGCTGTGAGATTACGCATATGACATGCCTCGAGTGGGGAACTGACACGGTATGCACTCCGTGTGGGTCCAGGAATGTAGCGCAGAGATTAGATAGACGTGTCTGGTAGCCTGTCAGCTCTGATTGGCACAGCGCTACTCAGAATGTCACACATAAATCTCATTCCAGATGAGAGTAAACTTTTTTTTTTTTTTCGTGCTGTGCACACCCCATTTATATATGGAACAGACCTGTTGGAGGGTTTACTCTGACAGGATAATTCATGCTACACTGCAATTTATGGAAATTAATTGGCACTTTTAGTCGGTGTTGGCATGTTGTTTTGACGAAATCGCGTACGATGAACAGAAAATTGTTATAAAGAAAAGGAAAAAAAAACTAATTTCATGTCGCAAATATTTAATAAGTGAACAACATAAACTAACGTTGTGAACCATGTTGTATAGCTCAATCTCTCTGCCACATCCATACAGAAAAACGTGAACGATAACTATTATTACGTTTTTACGAAGTAATATTTTTAATTCCACTGCTATTTACGTTGTGGTATTCTATGCTGTACTTACATCTTCCCGAAATTTAAAGGATTTAGCACGTGTAGGTGTGATTTCTGAAAGAGATGTTTGCAATGTCCTAGGGTATCTAATCCATTGCAGTTATAGTTGTTTCAATCAAAAATTCTTCAGTACACTACGTTTTAGTGCTTTGCGTTTTTCAGTCCGTATAACCTGTTTTGACAGTGGTTTCATGCTGATGTCTTTTCACCGCGTCGTCGTCGTCGTGGTCTCGGGATGGGGACATGGAACGAGAAAAAATTCGACCATGCTATTTTGAAGGAACTATCTCGGCATGGTGTGATTTCCGCAAACCATAGACTGAAACCTGTATGGGCGGGCAGGGATACGAACCTGCATCCTCCCGAACGCGAGGACAGAGCGTTATCGTTCAAACAACAACCTCGGTGTTTTGACAACGATTTAGATTAGTTTCGCCACTGAAAGATAATCAGTGTGAATCGAAAATTGATTTTCAGTGTATTTTTCCCGATCAGCTGTCGTTAATAGCATTTAGAATTATTGTCTTTCTCATCTCAGTACTAGTAATGCATACAACTAAATAAATAGTAACAACTGTTATCGCTGCATTTATCCAGCATTTGATAGGTTCCAATATCTTTGTTTTTATCACTAAAATCGCACCAAGTAAGGAAATAATTTAATGACGGCTAAGCTTTGTTCGGCGACGACGAAGATACCCGTATATAGAAAGCCCTTAGGATACCCGTCTGAAGTTTCACCGTTTCTAGTAGCTGCTGCATTATGAGTAATTCCGAGATGCCACAACTCATAACTCTGTCTTCATATGTCAAGCAATTGTGTGGCGACGTCTCGTTGATTCATGAGCTGCCGTTTTTTTCAGGCCTTACTGAAAATTTGCGTGCTACAACATACGATTCTTTATTCACTACATCGCAGCTGTGAAGAAATCCATCGGCTAGATTTTGATTCTGCATTTCGTTACCTTGGCGAAAGAATTATTCTGTTCCAAACTACGATTATTTATGTCGAAAATGAATTGGCAATTATGATGCTAATGCAGAACAATAGTCGAATCCTTTGCTGACGTTACGGCATTGTGTCACCGAGTCGTTTGGGGGCATCCATAAATTACGTAAGGTGTTTTTCCGAATTTCCGGACCCCCCCCCTCCCCCTCTGGTGCGACTTCGTGAGATATCGTCCGAACCCCGCCCCCCCTCTCTGGTGAGATCTGCCCTGGGAGGCCCCCCCCCCAGAAGTCACCCTCGCAACTTTTTGATACCTTTTTTTTTTAGGTGTCACACTTCCAAAGCCGGTTACATCCCCACTTTTCGATGAAATACCCCCTAAAATCGACTTTCGCGTCATTAGTAGATTTTTTTTAGCTCTACAATCCAATACAAATTTCTAAAACCTCACGTGAGATTTCCGTTGACCCCCACCCACCCCCTGAGATTTCGAAGGACTCTTCCCCCCCCCCCCCCCCATTTCACCTCACGTAATTTATGGACGCCCCCCTTTTGACAGATAAGTTAGTACTTAACCTGCTTCTCAGTATCAACATTCTCAGATCAAATGTTGCCAGTTACTGTTGTTTCATTATTTTCTTGAGTTTTGTTATATTTCTCACTTAATAGCATCAACGGATCGTTACTGACTTAACATATCCATCTCTTTTCAGCAATAAGGAAAGAATTCAACCTGTCAGCATTATTGCTTGCAGTGTTATTGGTTGTTAGTATGGCGGTAGTCACGTGCAGCAGTATCAGTTAAACTCACAAGGTTGCGAGGACCTTGGTTACAGGTGTAAGCAATTACCTGCCCTGCTCCGCAGGTGTTGGCTACGCGTGTGCGGTAATGAGAACACATTTGCCGTCCAGTTTGAATTCTCTTTTGGCTGGCGAGGTGCGAATAGCGTTCCGCCTCGTTACACTGGCTGAGGAACAACTTCCTGGGCGAGGCAGAATCTGATTAACACACACTGCCGACAGCCATCACTAAAACTAAATTACCTTCTCGCCTGCACAATTTTATTTCTCTAATTTAGGAGGTAAATTATTTTCGCGACTTCAAGTTATCGTCGCAGATTCCTGGATATATGCGATTAGATGTTCCAATGACTGATAGCAGAACACCCCACAATTGCTCGAACTTTATTTGCATTCAAGAACAACTAGCGTGTACCTATACCCACAACAAAGGACGCTGATCAACAAGAATTTTTTTGCTGAGAACTTAATGGCTCGTCTATGTCGCGCTCTTTAAGGCCAGGAGAGGATAGGAGGCAAGGGTGGGGAAGGAATTTGGCCTTTAGAAAGAACCATTTGCCTGAACTGATCTCGGAATACCGTGAAAAACTGAATTATATTGCATTTTTGCCAGCTACAATATTTACTAAAAAAATTAAAACTGCGTAGTTTCCCGTCTGTTGTACGCGCAACTTGCTTTATTACTCGTACATTCTGCACTACGACAGTACTGTGAAAAGTTCTCATCATTGTTTGATACATTATTGTATACAGTAATGATAACAGCCATAGCTCCCTTACATTTGTTTGCACAGCCTCATGATCAGAAAATATTAGCAAAATTGCGTGATCCGCCTCATGACTATGGCAAGGTAACTTTTCAAATCAATCTCATAAATGTACATCGACATGAAAGTCCAAAGTTGAATGGAAAAACCTTTCTTCACTTAATCCTTATTAAATGGACTTATGAAAATTTGTAACTGTTTCAATTATATCAGCAAATAATCCACTGCAACACAGTTATGTATAATGATGTTTTATTTACATTGTGCGTTACGCATTTCAAGAACTAATTCCCATTTTCAAACGCAATATAAAATACATTTTAATGTGCAATGTGCTTGTGTTTGTTTCTACTATATATAAGAAAATCTTATGGAGTTTTCGTTTTGAAGGTGTCTTAAAATGCACCATCGCAGAAACTCACAACTACACACTCACATTACATTAAACAAAGGTCTTAGGTACATAATATGATTCGTGTAGTTAGCAGATTTTTGTGAGGCACTGCGTAGATCAGGAAGTTGCTGATTTACTGTGTTTTAATTATTTTGAGCTACATTTGTCGGACGTGATTGATTTTGTAAATGAAATTCCTTTTGCCTCAAGCCATATCACTGACAAAATATGCAGCATATTTTTTTTAATATCAGCGACATATAAATGAATAACTGCCGACGTGGAATCACTAAAGGAATTTTTTTTTTTTATAACTGCTTTACGTCTCTTTTAACATCGAGGTCTTTTAGAGACGGGAAAGGATGAGGGGCAAGGATGAGGGCAAGGAATGGGAAGGAATTCGGCCATGGCCTTTTGAAGGAAACATCCCGGTATTTGCCTGGAGTGATTTGGGAAACCATGGAAAACCGAAATCTGGATGCCCGGACGGGGATTCGAACCGCCGTCCTCCCGAATGCGAGGCCAGAACGCTAGCCGTTACACCGCCCCGCTCGGTCACTAAAGGAGTTCAGGTCGTATATTCTCATATGAACCAACACCTAAAAAATACTGTGTGATTTCAGGTTTTCCGTTAGTTTTCTGTACGTTTTATATTGTACTGCAGAAGTCAGTGATATGATTGTTGTAACATAACTGCTATTGATTACAGATGTTTTAACCGAGCGACAAGTTCGGATTTGTCTCGCAACACGGCCGCGATGTATCGACACTTCACGGTTAGCACTGAGACTGGCGTTGGCGTTCATTGCATCACAAGTAGATATCTCGTTAACGACTGGTACACGGTGCTAGAAGAAAACAACTCGACGGTAAATCAACGGAGGAGGAGTGGCATTTATAGTCACCAACCACGGTTCGTATCTGCACGCAGAATAGTAAAGCAGACGACTCGCTGTCTTGAGACGTTAGACGCAAGCCAGAATGTAGGGGGTAGCGTCATTTTTTCTGCTGTATTTTTTAAATGTTTATATAGGGCAATGTTGACACAGTGAAATCGCTCCCCAGGGGCAATATGTTAGTTTGAACGGACATTATGCTGTTCTCAGAAAAGGGATGTACTGGCAGTGGTTTCATTTTGGTCGGCTGGGAGGAGGCGTATGACGAATGTTTGTGTCTGGTTTCCACTTTAAAAGTTCTTCAACCACTAGACGTGTTTCCTTTGTTTGGTCTACGGGAACCGGTGAGGCTGAGTTAGTATGCGACTTTTTATTCATCAAACACACCATAAAAATATCTAGATAATCCAGCAACCGCTTCCACTGCGGAATTAAGACACCTGAAAAATTACCAGACATTACAGCGGGGCTGGTAGGGCAAGGTGCGCTAAATGTACCCATGGGGAGCGACGTGGATGCGGTGCCAGCTATGAACCAGGCCAAAAACCCTCGAAAACTTGGCCGTATAGCTAAAGTATTTAAACTTAATGTGATGAACAGGAAGAACTTAAGAAAGAGTAACTTCTTGAAGGAAATCCCTTAATTCGAGAAATTCTTCACCAATATATGTGTACAACTCGTCGAGCAGTTATGGTTGGTCAGTTGGACGCAGTTGAGCTCTGTTAAACAGAGATGGCGCCAGTGCACCAGTTTAGTTTGTAAAAAGTATGACAACGAGGTAGTCACGTGATGCAGTTCTAACCCGATCGCGACATGCAACCATTGGCTCGAGGTAGAAAGATCTGCAGAAAGAGAGATGGACGGTTATTAATTTATCAATCAGTCTTATTACTTTGGCACTCGCAGAAAGTCAAGAAACAGTTTGGTTCAGAAGATTTATTCGAAGAGTGTCCAAGGAATAGTTAGCGGGCAGTTGGAATCGCCAATTTGTAAATCTCGAATGCCCCAATGAGGGCTACCTTTGGCTGACAGTAATTCACTCAAGTTGGCTAGCATTCTTCTTGTTCTGACGGTCCTGACAACCGAAAATTTGCAATAAAAGGAACCGGTGATATGGACTCTCAAAGAACTACAACAAAAGGAAATAATTACGCAGATTGTACCCGGGTGATGTCTATTGTCACCCTATTAGCAAACATATATATTGGCCGCTTCTATCAAACAACACATGCTCATGCTGTTGGGCGGTATTTTTCTGGGAAATCATAATGCTTTATTTGAAATACAATGGTTATAATGAAAACTGTTTTGATTGTGTGCGCTATTAACACGTATTGTCTCTGTTACAGGAGCCGTCCGATGCCACCTGGTCCCAGACTGCTGTTTGCTGTTAGGTGAGACTCACTCGCAAGCTCAGCTTAACGCTAAATCCTCTCTGGTGTCATCAACATTACTCAGTTATCTGAACGCCGTGAAACCATCAGCGTTTCCCACAACGTGTCGCCTTGATTGCCGATTATCAGCTTCCCCGATAGACAGCTTTAGACATAGGAATCATAATTACTAACTTTCGGCCTTGTTCTAAATCCCCGTCTCAGAAATGACGTACAAAAACTAGAGTTTACACTATTAACTATTCTGTATAATGTATCCTCTTATTTTTCAGAGATTATGCAGGTTTTAATTTGAGAAAGATTTACCTGTTTTGTCTTTGGTAATTATTACACTCCAAATATTTCCGTTGTGTTTTGGTGTGTGGCCGTATTGTGGTGGGTGCCTTGGTGGGCAAACCACATTACAATTATATTTCATACCTTTATGATTAATAATTGTGGACTTTCAATTTTAATTTTTATGAAGGAGTGAAAATTATTTAATTTTGCAAGAATCTCGACGTTAGTTGGAATTTAGGAAAAATTGTCACAATATGACATTTATTTTCTTATCACTGGCGATTACAAGTCTGAGCGAATTTATCGTTAACATTAACACAAATTGGCAAAATTATAAAAGCAACGCTCAGAGTTACAATTAGCCGTCATGAGCAAGCAAACAACTGTATATTTACTTTTAAATATATCTCAGAATCAAAATGCAAGAAATAATGACAATTGGAACAATAAAAATACAAGTTATGATGACCTCAGACAAAGGTATCATAATACTGTGACTTTACAGTTAAACAAGAAAATCATGGGCGCCAGAATGAACAATATATCATTCGAGAATAACTAGTTCTGGCAAATTATGCCGCTAGCTCAGGGGTTTTTACAATTACAAAGTGAGAACATGGACCTATCCTCTCAAAGTCGCTTACGGGTTCTGTTTCACGGAATGCACAATCACATGGCTTGGTCGTAATCAATTACCATTGTAGTTCTGCGTCTGATGTCTGTGATGAGTGTAGCGGACCCACGATATGTGAGATTATCTCACAAGTCGGCTATAGGCATCTCTGGTCTGGCAATGCGCATCATCGCATTACCGGCTGTGTTGCGGTGATACGCTCGCTCCAGCAAGGCAAGCTGCAGTTAGCGAAAGAAGTCAACTTTCCAAGTCAACCTCAGACTGGTGCGATCGAAGTTAGAATGTCCAGCTCCTCGCTCTTCGGTCCACGAGGAAACTTCTCGCTCCGCCCATTTGTAGTCTCGAAGCTCACATACAACAAAAATTCCCAGGATTTTGAGTTATACGCTCATTTTGATTGGATCTTCAGGTCGGCACCTAATGTCACGTGATATCCTCGATATGTGATTTGGCTAGAGTATCTAACAGAGGTCGGACATATTCGGCTAAGTTCGGGGACGACTTTGATCTGGCGGCCGGCCTTTCCCGCCCGGTGAGTAACCTTGTTGACCGCCTATCCCTAGGGAGCAGAGTGTGTGGTCTGGCAAATCCCAAATCCGCGACTTCTTGTCGCCAAGGCTCGGGAACACCAAGATTAGCTTCAAGCCTACATAGCTCAATAATTCTTGAATATTCGCTTTACCAAGATACACTGTATGTTCATCATTTCATTACAGTCCTCACTTGGAATCTTGCGTACTTTATAAAATTACAACAAAAATCTATTTAGGTGGTCGCCCAAGATTTATGTAAATTACTCTTATATTATTACATATATAATAAAAATGCACCTTGTAACGTGGCGACAGCGCGGCTCGTTACAGTATATGCTGATAATTCTCTGGTTAGAGGGTATCAAAGGACGGCTATTACCGTAATATTACTCCAGGAAACTAGAGCCAATGCAATCTAGTTTCGTTTTTTAAGTATTTTAAGAATGCTGGTTCTGGAAACGACTTTTAGTAATTCCAACCCTTTCGTTTATAAGGACTGAAGCGCACCGTGTGAGGTAGTACTTCTGGTTGGTAGCTCAGATTGTTATAAATTTACCTGTATCTGTTGCGGCCTCATGTTTGACAGCTGCTTCTGAAATACTAAAACTTTTACAAATTTTAAATGTTGCGACATTCTTATATATTTATTTAACAATATTAAGAGAAACAAATCTCACGGTAACTTTTAAATTGTAGGAAGGGTAATACATAGCATAACAATATGAAGGAATAGGGGCCAGTTTTCTTGCGTCGACTTTGATGTGCGGAGTAATGTTGTGGCCTTTTATTTTTCTTCTGGTAGTAAAATATGAACGTTTGTTACGAAGTAGCTTCTGATTTTAACCGTAAATTAAATTGCGCAGTTTTGTTAAACTTATTGCACTGTTAATCATTGATGTGTCGATTGCCTAAATTTTGCGTGTATTCCAATCTACTGTATTTCAGAAAACTGAACAAATAAGTAACGAAATTTGCGTAGCGAAAAAACAGTCTTAACAGACTCCGAAGGTTTTAGTACTTATCTGTGCTTTATCTGGGTAGGTATCTCGTAAAGTGTGTTCATGTGAATTGCAGTATGATCTGTGGCACCTATCTGTTTTTGGTACGAATGAATTTTAATTTCCTGCTCCGTTCCTCAGTCACGTAAGATATACCGTAGATTCTAAGCTAGGCCATAAGCTTTCAAACTGTAAATCCCATACAATTTGTTTTAATAGTTTTTGCGTGATGCCGGACAAAAGGACCGACATATGCTATCCGCTTACAGATTTATAATTATGCATATAGATACATCTCTCTTTGCCCGTACCACACACAGAATCATAAATACCACTGTTCTTTCGGATGGCAGGAAAATAAGAAGGTATGCTTTCTACACACTTGAAGCCGCTTGTGCCAAAAAAATTTTAGTATTGTAACTATTTTTCACCATCACGTTTACAACTTTAAGTTATTTCCCAACTGAATAACACACGAATAAGCAAAGAGCTATGAACAAAGCAGAATCCCGCTGCTTGCCGCACTGTTGTTGAGGCGCGCAGAGTGTACGCGCTCTGCGGGCGGTCGGCCTTTGGGTCAGAGCGTAAAATCGGCGGTGACGGGGTTAGCCTCGGCTCTGCTACCCACGGCCAAACACAATTAAAAAACCGGCCGCATTCAATGCTAATGGCGCGACACACCTCACAGCCGGCCGTTCAGAAAACGTTCTGCGGGGTCAATGTTTCCACTCCGACATAGCAACTGTCAACAGCGAAGTTGTCTACTAGGATGAACCATCGGGACACATCCTACTTACTTTCTGCATGCTATAATAGTATTGCCGTCCACTTCCGTTGATTACTAAGACTTCCGGTTGCATCAGTTTTCTGTAATTCAGAATACACTAATGTCATAAAGTACAACTTGCTATCTAGATGCTGGCTGCCTGTCATACTGCAAAGTGACGACAAAGGTTACGGAACCACAGGTATTTTTTTTTTTTTAAACGTATATCCTACAAACCCTTTCTTTTGCTTTGAGTGATTCCGGAAAACAGTGAAATACCGATGAAGTTGATGGGTGATACGGTGTAGGAACCCCTCTGATCTATAATGTGTCACTCCATACACTTCCCTATTTTTTCGCATATAAAAATAGACGTGTGTATCCCCGTCCTGCCGTCCAGATTTGGGTTTTCCATAGTTTCCCCAAATCACTCCTGGATGGTTTCTTCAAAAGTTCATGGCCGAATTCCTTACCGTCCCGTAACCCCTGTCCTTTCTCGCTCCTATCGAAACTAGCGGATTTTCTCTATACTAGCGATCAATTCCTTGTTAAACGGATCATATAAAGCACACCTGTTACTTGAATAAGGACGCGCGAGACTTTTATTCACGTTAAAATGATTAAAAATTCGGTTTAAGAATCACAATGTAGAATTAGCTGTGCGCCTGCCTGAACTTACGGCTGATTACACTTCATGTTGCTTCGTACTTTGTTTCTAACTACCGTCCGTACTTACCCTCATTTACCAGCGAGGGAGACTAAAATCGCAAATAGCATATATACAGTGAGTCATGTCCAACAGTTTTCTGGGGTTTTCTTACAATCAGATGTCTTTACTCCGCTCAATACATAATATTCCGCCCTCTTATATTCAGATAGGGCCACAGAAAAGGTAGCTTACGTAAACTCGTAGAGTGTCTCCGTTTGGGGAGAGTTGCCGGCCCCTCCGGAAGCATCTAATCTTTTCTGCAGGTCAAAAGCAAGTAAATAAGCGGATCTGCGGGAGGCTTTTAGGTTTGGAAAAGCCGCCATCTCCCTCAGCAGCGGCAGTCTTACCGACAAGTAATCTTCGACTGCAGGCAGCGCTCCCGGAACATTTCATAGGCAGCAAAAACATTTTCACCACTTTGCTGGCCTCGCTTTTTGGAGGCCCCAGGTTCACGTCATGTTTAATTGTCCCACACGTTTCACTTATATATTCAGGCAAATGTGGCGTTAGTCCCTGAATAATGGTCGGTTACCATTTATTAATATCTGACAGCCATTTTCAATCATAAACTGATGAGTCCTCTAAAGCTGCGTTCCCAGGTCGTCTTGTAACGCAGGCCGCACGCCGAAGTGTAGGGATGAGCGCGCGCCGCAGTTTAGCCCTCGCTACCCCGCCACCACCTCCCCACCACGTTGCCTAGTGTCGTTTGGCACAGAGCTCTTTACAGCAACAGAAGGGGTGCGCACCGCTGCTGCAAACCGATGGCAACAGCGCACCACTACACACGCCTGTGATGTTTACCGACACAGAGTGGGTAGCTGCGCCTCATCGCCGCTAGCAGAGGCGGCCCCGTTCCTACGGCGTGTTGTTGGCTATCCCGCGAGGTCTCTGTTAAGAGACGTCGTGGGAACGCAGAGTTAGACTCATGAGTACTGACCGTCATGAATCTCTAGCGATATGGTGATGCATAGTCACCACGTCTGCTTCAGGGGTGCATTGGTGACCCTGTTGCCGGAAGAAACCTATTGTAAAGGTGGCCTGTGATTTTGCGGGCCGCACCGGACCAGCTCGCACCAACAGACCGTGGAATAGAGCCGTCCATAGCGGCCCGTAGTGGCCTGTGGTGGCGCGCCTCGACCCTTTGCCAGCTGGTAACTCCACAGGCCCGCGTAGTGGCGCGCCGTTGTCAGGGGGATGAACAGCAGAAGTGGACACTCTTTCCACTCCTGTTATACAATCCTTTGTGCGGCTGAACGTGTCACTACATTTCATTGCCACCGAGCGTGATGGTGTAATGGTTGGCGTTCTGGCCTCGCATTCGGGAGGACGGCGGTTCGAATTTGCGTCCGGGCATCTAGATTTGGGTATTAATTGGTTACCCCAAATCACTCCAAGTGAATGTCGGGATGCTTCCTTCAAAAGGCCATGGCCGAATTCCTTCCCATTCCTTGCCCCCTATCCTTTCCCGTCTCTAAACACCTCGCTGTTAAGAGACGTTAAGCAGTTAAAAAAAAAATCTTTGCCGACCGTACTCTCGTGTTGTCGACTTGTGCGTAATCAACTGAAGTTATTTTCGAGTTTTTTAATTCATACGAAAACGAACCAGTTATATGGAACGCCAATACCGCAGAGCATAAAAACAGAAACGATGTGCACTATGCATTGAATAGAATTAAAATTAAATTAAAAGATGGTAGCTTCTTTATTACAGTATTAACGAAGAAAAGTGACAACTTAACGAAATATAATCTTCGCGGGTTCGCTGTTGGATTATGTTGAAGAAAGAAGAGCTTTCGGTGTGATGCTCACGCTGTACAGATATTTCAGCAACACGCCTGGAAAGCCTTCGTTCACATGTGAAAACTTAATGTCGAGATATAGGAACCTATGTAGTAAAAATAAACAATGTATGATGACTGGCAGTGATGCAGGCGATATTTATGATGCTGATTCGCGGTTTTATGACGTAACTGAAGCGACACTAGGCAACGTGTAATATTAACAGTGGGCCTGCTGCCCGACGTGGCACGGGTTCGCTTGTGGCGCCGTCTAGTCCGTACAATCTGGGCTGGCCTGGCGCGGCCCGAAAAATCACGGCCGTGGGGGGCCTCCTTAGGGAGCGTGCACAAACTACGTGGCTCGGTCCAGGGGGGCAGGGGTTGGCTCAAAGGCTACGCTGGGCTACGTGGGGGGAGGGGGTGGTGTTCCGATCCAGGCCACGTAGCTTTCCTTTTATAACATTTTTTACTGTTAAGGTGAGGATCAGAACTCACAACAGCGTGTGAATATTTATTTCCCTCAGTTAATTATCTCTGTATGTAATTTACAATAGTCTGACAAGAGAAAACAGTACAAAATGTCTTCTGGAATCAAAAGGAAAAGAAGCTACGTGCTACGTGGGGGGGGGGGGGGGGTAGATGCAAAAGCCACGTAGGGTTACGTGGGGGGGAGGGGGGGTTCACAGGAGGGGCCAAAATGGAGCTACGTGGTTTATGCACGCTCCCTTAACAGGTGAAGCCAAGTGTTGTCATCTGCCTTCGATTCGTGTAACTTACGTTCTCAGTGGCAGGTGTATTTTTGTTTGTGAAATGCATAGTTTATGAGATGAGATTTAAGGGCCGTCCCAGCATTCGTCTAGGTGATTGCGGGAAACCACCTATAACCCGCAATCGGACCGGCCTATACGCGAAGACCAGGGCTCGAACATAATCCTGCTGTACCTCTCCGCTCCAGTACGGTGACGACTTTACGCGCGCAACCACGCTGCCGGGATAGTTCTGCAGAAAGTATTTAACTTTTGTGTCCAGTTACCTAGACTTTCAGAAGCCATCAACGTTCCATCAAGACAATATCCACGATTTAGAAATAAAAAAGGAAATGCATAAACAAGAAAAAAAAACATGGTGCTTAAAACAGACGTTAATAGCAAAACTATGGCGTAGTGCAGCGGTTCTCAACCTTTATTGGTACACGATCCACTTTTAAGTAAAAAAAATTTTCGCGACCCACCTAATCAGAAGGAAAATATTGTATGGCCTCAATACGCTATCGACTAACCTATCCAACGAAAAGGCAAATTTTAGTACAAAGGAAATACTATCAACAAAAACAAGGATTGATAATACATAAAACAACAAACATATTATAGACCAGGAGGCGGCTTCACAGACCATCACCTCTTTTTGTTGACTGCTGAAATTCCACGATTGGAAGTAACGCGATCAGCATATTAAAATGCAACTGATTTTCCAAGTCGCTTTTTGGTGGAAACCAGCTGCAGACCTGATTTTAGTGTTTGATTGGTAGCTTAATCATTGCGTTTTAATGCACCCAAATGTATGAAAATATGGAAGACTGGGAGCAGGAAAACAGGATGGTAAACTTACCAGTCAACCACTAAAATGGGTTTTGTAGGCGTTTCCCACCAAGATATGACTTGGCACATCCATGTCATTTTAATTTGAAAATCGAGTTTTAACTAATCCTGGAATTTCAGCCATCAACTCTATGAGGCGATGCTTTGTGCAGACGCCTCCCGCTTTTTTTTACAAAGATAGTGAAAAAATATGTTTAATTATTATAAAAACACAACATGACAATCAGTGAGATTTCTGGCACTGGTGTTTGCTGATGAGGGAATCGATATCAGGGTTAACACAGATTAAGTTTAACCTTAAGTCACTTTTTACACATAGTTTAATTCTGTATTTGTTTTTCAAAACCAATAATACATATTTTTGTGGTAAAAACCTCGATTTTTCCGCGACCCACCAAAACACACGCCGCGACCCACCAGTGGGTCGCGACCCATAGGTTGGGAACCGCTGGCGTAGTGTATTACTACCGAGCGGGGCGGTGTAACGGTTAGCGTTCTCGCCTCGCATTCGGGAGGACGGCGGTTCGAATCCCCGTCCGTGCATCCAGATTTGGGTTTTCCATGGTTTCCCCAAATCACTCCAGGCAAATGCCAGGATGCTTCCTTCAAAAGGCCATGACCGAATTCCTTCCCATTCCTTGCCCCCATCCTTGCCCCCCATCCTTTCCCGTCTCTAAAGACCTCGATGTTAAAAAGAGACGTAAAGCAGTTACAAAAAAAAAAAAAAGTAGTGTATTACTACTATGCGACAGCCGTATAACGTAGAGCCTACCAACGTCCCAGGACTGCGCTCGTAACAGCAGTAGTAACTGACGAAGTGGCTGAGAATTTTATGTTACATAATAGCGCTGTATATTATTCACGTACTTTTTGTACTGGACAACTTGTTTCTTTGTGCAACAGTGGTAATCAACGGAATAATGAGTTCAATGTAATTAATAAGGAAATAAACTGATTGCAGCAATGCGAAATAACTTAATGCCTTCCTTCCTGCGAGGGAAGTGTTAAGTATTAAAATTATGTAAGATAAAACATTTGATATGTGATTTCCATATATAAATGGGAAAGTACATTCAGTGGAACTTTTTTCCTACACTAATCTATTTTTCTGAGTTTTACGTGTGTCTACATTTAATACAGTAATTTTATGATTAACGGACAAGGACAAACGCAAATGGAGTTAATAACTGCTCTAAAACAATTTTTTTATGGTTTATTGTGTTTCAAAGGTACATACTACTAACGAATATTATAGTGTCTCAATTTTACATTCTCAAGTTGTACTCGGGTATTAGTGTGGAGAGCACTTTGGGTCTTGCGAAGAGAAATCTTTGGATGTTCGTTATCTCATCTGCCACCGGCGTACGCGGAAAGAAACCTCTGTTGATGAATTGCTTTGTCTGCAATATGTTCTCCGCCGTGATGATCACAGAGACATGCGGTTCTGCGGTCACCCCCTCGGAATGTGAGGGTGAGTCGGGATTCCATTACAGAGGGGGGTGACAGATACATCTGCCACCGCCTGCAATACCGCTGATATATATACCTGAGGAGGGGATTGCCACGTATACACACTTCACACATTTTCTCATTCTATTTTTCCGCTACTATTACACAATTATTTAACCTTGCAGGCATTCGTTTAAGTCTAAATAGTTAGAATTAATTCATCACTCCAGAAAATATTTACTAACGCTTAAGAATGTGTTGTTGACAGACTTTTATAAAATAAATACTGTCTTGTATACTTCCGATTCACTCTGGTATTTGTCGTTTTCTTTTTTCTTCGGTGAAAACCTATTGTATATATATATTCATAAGCTAAGCGAAAACTTCGGATCCTTTTTTAAGAATATTGTGCCCATGGAGAAGTGTGACATTTGGCATAGTTAAAGTTTATATGGAGAAGAAGTGCAGAAAGCTAGACTCTATATATATGTGCTACAAATACATTAAATAAAATAAAACATTCGTTGTTTACGTTCAATTGTGTGGCAACGACATTTAGCGATTCTGCGGTCTTCGGTCAACAGTAAAGAAAAAAATATAATAAGCATAGTTAATACATGTTATAAATACATTATTAAATCAAAAATAAATTCGCTAACACGTTTGTACGTGAAATCGGATCGGAGCCAACTATCTGACGTGTATTCCCAGCATTGAGGTGGTCTTTGATGAAACAAAAGAGTCGCATAAAGTAGAGATTAATCTTTGAAGTTATAAAACGAACATTTCGAAAAGGAATGTAGCGATTCTGGCAGATACTATATGGTATTTCTATTATTTAAAAGGTTAAACTTTGGTTAACAGTCATTTGATTTTTTAATTTCAGTCATTTCATTCAGTTATTTGCACCTACTTCCATTATGCCTCGATATAGAACATTGACAGGTCGGAGAGAGAGAGAGAGACAAAAATAGAAATAATACCTATTTGCGTGAAATTCAAAATGGTAAAAGACCAAATTTAAATAGTGAACTTAAAAAATGATAAATTATTTTTGATGGATGCATTTAAATGCGCACTAAATGACATTCCAAGAAATTTAGATAGTTTCGAATTTATAATGCAGGTTTTGCAATGCAATACATTTCGAATCAGAAGTCACTTCAGGTGAAAGGACTGCATTCACTTCATGTTGTCATAAAGTTAAAGCAGTTTTAGCGGCCGTAAGTCAAAATGAATATTTTAAATCATTGTATGATGGACTAAATTCAAATGAATCATCGATAAATAGAAAGTCAAAAATTATTTTGAAAACATTCAAAAATAAATTTCATCATTTGCTATGGTTAGTTCGGAAGATAAAATTTAGGATACAGTCACGTATGGAGTGTATCATTTTAAATTTATAGGTATTGCAGGAAATTAAGGCAAACAACACAAGCTAATAACGATTGATACACGCTCGCAGCCAACGACGTCAATGTATACAGTATTTAATATATCTATGCAAACGCAATAGAACAAATTAAAATAATTATTATTACTATTTTATGGGAGAAACTACATAACTTAATGAATTACGGTCGAATTTAGACCCCTGGGCGATCACTAGTGATCTTGAAATAGTCAAAGCATAATTTAATTGCGGCTCGTAATTCGGTCAGATAGCCACTTCAAAGAAAAAGCGCCGCACAGTGGATCGGGGAGTCACAACGGGGCTGTGCACGAGCCCAAGCTCCCTCGTACCAGCCGTCCTGACAGGTTTTTACTCGGTTTTCTACAACCTCGAAAGCGAAACTGGGACTGTCCCCAATCTCTGTTTCATAAACTGCATATTTCACAAACAAAAATTACACTTATCACACTCAGAACATAGTTACACATTTCCCAAACAAACAGCCACTGGTAGTAGGTATAAAATGCTTGTCGACAGCAAGGGCGGCCGTAAAATCACAGTTCCAAACTAGACCAAGCCAAAGCTCATACAAGGCAGCCAACCCCTAAGGCTCGAAAAAGGTAGTGAAGAAGAAGAAGAAGCACATCTAAGAACATGCAAGTATTCAACAAGTCAAAACAGACGGTATTAGACGATAGACTTTAGACAGCGATCATGTGAAGCTTCTAGGAGGCGATGCTAGCGGATTGGAGTGGAGCCTATGCGGTGCTGGGGTCGCATTGCGGCTCGCTCCACGGGTGTCCTCCGCGTGATCAATACGGCACCGCCGCGCACCCAACACGTGCGGGGCCAGGGTTCGACTCCTCTACGCGTCACATCACCTCACGACTGCTTCCCTGAATCCCTGTCTCGGAGGGGATTTCGAAAGGCCCTTAACTGCACCTTCACTTCCGACACAGCTTGCTGTGCAATGTGAAGTACGCCAGAACTGTTCCGCGGTGCGGACGACATGATAAACTGTAGATCCCCTTTACCCGGTGGGATTACCTGGTAAGCTTAAGGTAGCCGCGACAGAGGTGGATGAGTGGCAAACTGAAACCCTGTCAAACAGGTGGCCGAACTATCTTTCGGAATCTCCCTGCCAATAGTGCCATATGCATAATTATTATTATCCTTTAGGATCGCCGCTAAGAATACCCTCAAACTGCTGATATCTGCCGTCAAGCTTCATAATATTCTGTCACTTTCCTTTTGGCGATCCCGGTCCTAAAATTAGCTTTATGAAATGGAAAGTCTAAGGTGGAGAAAAGTTTGTATTGTTGACTGTACTTGCGTATTAAATTCTCTCAGTAAACGAAGTTCACAAGTTGGGTATGACGTGAAAAATCTCACTTATTAAGCAGAGTTAATTATTTAATTAAAATTAATTGTGGATGTAGTACTTGACATAACTAATCTCACACGTAAAAATGAGTTGGAACAAATGAAAGTGAAAAAGCATGAATCACGAAACATCCGAAATAATTTGACGTACAAACAAGTTAAAATTAAACTAAAAGTGATTTTTAACACACCATTAATCGAACCTTTAAAAATTTGGCAATCTATGATTGAAAGTTTTTGAACCAGGAACTTGTCAGTCCATTTGTAGCAATTATGAATATATAAGTGGTCTTTTATCACATTTATGGCAGCAGCCATCACAGTTGGACTTAACATTAATTTGTACAGTGCAGTGATTGCGATAAAGAAAAACCCCAGTGTTGTGCAGGAGTCTCGCACAGTGAACGCGTGCTGTCGACGGCCATCCTTGGTGTCTGGAGTGATTCAGAGGCAGCCTCCTACCTCATCAGTATACTCTCCTTCAGTGAGTAGAGTGGTGCACCAGCATTCCGCATCGCCTCAGCTGGTCACTGGATGCTTTGGAAACAACAGCTCAAGCCGAGGTTCCGGAACAGAAGGTGTCCTCTGAAAACGTGGAGAATCCAGCTGATCTCGCTTGCTATCTCCTCCCTCGAAAGAGTCTTCTCCGATTTTTAGTTAGCAGGTGACAGATTGAATATTATTGGCGTAGCTTCCCCACCTGACAGATGAATCACCATCTACAGTGTTGTGTGCCCTCACTCTATACACACTATGAAGAGGTTTAGGATTAAACTTAGGACTTCGATGCACGATTTGGTGATTGGGAATTGTGCACTACCCCGTCTCCTACCCTGCCGGCCAAGTCCTGAATGCCACCACCAGAACTGGTATCAACTAACCCCGCGTCAGCGCCGGACACCATTACGGTGCCGCAACCATTTGAGCAAACTAGGCAGGTCTTGTTTAATAAAATTTAACGTCAGGCTCACAACACGTTCCCTATTGGAAACAGCTACTGGCGCCCAGATGCTCGGTTTGTGAATGGAACACAACTTGGCCCTCTTTCTGAATCCACGCGTCTCAGGAAAGAAGAAAACATTTCGCGGGAAGCGTGCCCCGAAATTGACTTCCCTGATTAAAGTTTTCACACCTCTTTGCTATTCGTTTCCTGCCCAACTTTGTCGCATAGCGCCGCGTTGAAAGCGTCTCGCCCTTGGAGGCGTCATCCTGTGACAGCATTGTGTCACTCCCGTCATAAAAAATTCCGGCGCGGAGTCCTTTCCTCAAGACTTCCGTCTAACGAATTGTCGCTGTCGCCTCCTACACAGCACTTGGGTTTGTCTTCATCACAGTCACTGTACTGTTCACATTGATCTGTATCCCTCAAAATACGACACTGAAACACATTATCATAATGGAAAAAATTCGGAAAATTATAAATCATCGCAGTAATAGCAAAAAATCTGTCATGACCAAAAAACTGTTCATCACAGTATAAAAACTATAACGAAGCATTCAAAATTAATAGGTAGTATTGCAGTGACTATTATACTATCCGAATATTTCTGAACGCCAAATTTCCGTAACTTCTAAGTGTTCTGAGAATCTGGAGCCACACATATCACAAATATTTTACTTACCATTTACATCTAGGCAGTTACATGAAGAATTTGTTTAAAAAAAACTTTTACTAGAATATCTACACACTGCTTCGCAGAAACACTTTACTCTTTTTATTCTAGTACCAAATATTGACACAGAAAAGCAAAAAAATGCAAATTTTATCTAAAAACTTTTCCTCCTTTTAGTTACTACGTTAGATGCGGTATTCATAATGATGTACGAAAGTTTTTTTGTGTTACTTATATTTTACCGCAATATGATTTATGAAATGTAAGAAATTAAATTTGCGAGAAAAATAATCGTTAACGGTCCAATATCGGGGTACCAAGAAGCAATTCTCCCTTTGGTAAAAATTTAGTACATAGTTTCCCGATGACATACCTTTCGAGAAAGTGACGTAATGCCTCACGAAATTTTCCAAATACGATTTCGTTGGTATTACAGTTGGCGGCTATTTCTAAACACATCTTTTAAGACACTCCTAGCAAAGAATGTAAAATCGCTAGCAAGTTTTGTGATACAAAATGGACATATGCGGTTATAATTAATGTAATGTAGCGGCTAAGTTTTCATTAATTCCATAGAAATAGGATGTAATTCCAAATAACGATATCTAAGATTCCATCCTAACCTCCAGTACACTGCCGCCAAAAAATTGAGCGAGTTTAAGTTATTGATGAAAACAAAATTCCTCATGACATACGCTGAATCAAAGTGCGTGATTTTTCGTTTTGCTTATTATTACTATTACTCCGCGATTCACCAAAAGTGTTTGGCGGAGGGTGCATTGCACCTATCAGGAAAGGTAATGGTTTGGAAGGGATATACGGGATATGGCAGGTGGCGCCCATGGGCTATTGTGAGGAACCATCCCAGCATTCGCCTGGAGTGATCTAGGGAAACCATGGAAAACCCAGATCAGGATGGCCAAGCTGCAAATCAACCTAACCAGCTGTGTAGTGCTGATTTGGTGAATAGTGGAATGTATTGCGACAGAAGCTTCATATGTAGTTATTTCACGCTTATCTTGCAACAGTTAGGGAATGTTTCAGAGCGCTTTATTAGAATTTTTGATAGAAAATACAATTCCAACATACCGTTTTATTACTAACGCTTTAAAGTTCTAAACCAAGTTGAGTGGTGTAAATGAAATATGCTTCCTAACTTCAATATTAAGAAGAATTTGTTGCTATGGAAAAATATATATTGTTAAATATTCCCGGTGTGGAAACAATTTTTGTTTTAAATGTTTTTATTGCTACTACCATCAAAAAATACTTTTTAATCCTTCGAAGAAAAACAAACTATTATTTCGGATTATTTTCGTAAAAATGAATCGGTAGTGCTATAAATAGCAAACAGAAGAGAAATCGAATGCTCACAGAAAATATAGTACATATATATTTTCGGGAAGCGGAAATGGAATCCGGGGGGCTTTTCATATATAGACACAACAATAGAAACACGCGGATACTTAGCCGCTTAATATCAACTATTTAAAATTTCACAGTTTTGAACTCTGAATTTCTGGAAAAAGAAGTTCTACCAGTGGGAACGCTACTAAACTGAGATGCCATAAATCACATTGACGTACTTCGATTCCGATTTCCACACCAAAGACCTATATCTCTTCCAGCGCAAAGATGTTTACAGTATATCAAATATTAGTTAAGATTATTACGATTCATTCACGTATTCCGTTTAATGTATTGTTTTTCAGAAAACTGAACAACCAAATAACTAAAGTCAAACAATAGGTCAGAATCCAAAGAGTAGTGATGTGATCTTTTGTCAGTATTTCTTGAAAGGAGTGGTCATCTGAAGTACAGAGTGATCTGTGGGCATATTTCTCCCATCTCGTAATGAATATAATTTCTTGCTCCGTTCCTCGGTACATATGAATCATAAGCTATTTTCGGAGATTTTGCTCTGGACCATAAACTCCCTAAGTTGTAGACGTTAACTTTAACCCTTACAGCGCCATCTCCATTTTGTCGCTGGTTTGAGCGAGGTGACTAATTGTAACTCGACCTGGCCGATACAGACCCGCGTCATTAGTGTCGCCCAGGGCACCCGTCATTAGGCGGCGCCTCACGCTCTCTACTCAAGCTCATTGGATCCACGCTCGATCGATGGGTATGAACATGTTTACAACTGGCTCCTTTCTGTTAACTTGGCAATGGCCACCGTTCTGTCCACTGAAACTAAATGGAATCAAAATACTCATGTACAGTATATAAGGCTAAACTAATAGCTATGCTAACAAAGACATCCTGGTAAGAGGTAAGTTGGCACTTTTTCAGCATTCACACATGGCTCACTTTCTTCACAGTCTTTTACTTCCAGCTGCTTCCTAAATCTATTTCTTTTCTGAGATAACTTGTATAAATTTTAGTTTGCTAAATGATACCAGTTGTGGAAGTCTAAACGTCTTTGAATCTTCAAACTGAAATGTTCACTGCGATCTTAAGTTTTACTTAAAATTTAGATCTCTCCCTTTAAGTTTCATTTAACTTTACCTTTCGCGTTTCTTTCTTACACCTTTAGAATTAATTTAGAGTTAGTATTTATCTCATTAACGATGCTTATCCTAGAGAACACCTTTTAAAATTAGTATTCTTTGTTTTCATTTGGCTACGTTGTAGTAAATCCAACTCATCAATGCCACTTTAGCTGCAAGTAAAATATTTTCGAACTTTCATTTCTAGCAGTGACGAGGATGTCTTAGCTAACAACTGGTCTTCATAGAACGTTATTCAGCTTACGATAAGAACATCAACGTCAGCTGAAAGGCCTCGTAAAATAGTTATTACACCTAAATAGCATGTTCATATGATGACCTTAAAGCGGGTGCTAGTTTACCATTTAAAACAAAACTGAGTAGCAGAAATATTATCCTAAATTTTGATGTTAACAAGGCAATAGCACATTAAACCTGCAAGCTATAACTTTCATGTCCTACGATTTATTTGACCTCCCATATGATACATTTTTTTAAAACGTTTACTGAGTTCTCTTTAATACTGATGTAAATATGAGAAGACACTTTCGTGCTTGTAATACATAATTTTATTGCAACACTAAGGAGAATCTAACTTAATGTTCATCTCCGTGAAGAAGTTCGATTTCTGACAGTTACTTTTAGATTGCTTATAGGTTCTTAAAATTAGAAGCTTGCTTAGGAAAGCACCGTAGTGCAACCTGCATTAACTATTTTCATGTCATACATTTTCTTCAAGCAGTCTGTTAATTCTGTGGTTATGGCGTCTGACTGGAAATCGAAGGTTCCCTGTTCGAATCCCTGTCTCGGCGGGGATTATTTTCATAGGCCCTTATCCCCACCTTCGCCTCTAGCGAATGTTGCTGTGTAATGCGAAGTACGCCAGAACGCTTCCGTGGTTCGGATTCCACTGTAAACTGTAGGTCCCCTGTACCCAGTAGAATTGCCGGGTTGGGTTAGGTTAGGTAAAGAGCAAAGGAAATGGCCATCCTTCCTCCAATACCACGTTAATTTTACTACCTCTCTAGGATCCAAGCAAACTTCGTGTTGGATACTAAACTTAGCTTAGCTTCTTTCATTTTCTTCACTACTTCAGTAAAGAGCGTCTTTTCTCACGTCATACATTTAAGGCATTTTTTTAGATTTCTGATTTTTGTTAATCATGAAAGAGGTTTACAACTCCTGTGAATCCCCCTCCTCCCACGTAGCCTGACAGGGCTTTAGCCTGTAGAAACCTACTCCCCCCTGCGTGACAAGTAGCTTTTTTCCGTATTGATTCAAGAAGACATATTGTACTGTTTTCTCTTGTCAGACTATCGTAAACTACATACGGAGATGATTAAATGACGGGAACAAGTATTTACAATCTGTTTTGTGTTCTGTACTTTGATAACATGATAGCTTTCTACTCAACCCCCCCTCCCCCACCCCACGTAGTTCGTGGACGCTCCTCAGCAGTGTTGCAGTAGCCGTTCTTTTATGAATGTAGTGGACGGGGGAAGTGTCTGGTGGACTGGTGAGTGACATGTGGTCCTCTCGGCGAGGCGAGGCGAGACTCGTGCGGCCAGCCCGTATTGATCCGCAGCCGCGCTCAGCGCTGCCTCAGCAAGCCCTCCCCACACAATACTTCGGCTTTACTCTAACATATCAGGCAATCGACGACGCTCATTCGTCTCCAATTCCACAAACTCACGGTTGTAGTGTCCTACTGGGTGGCTTAAGTTTTCGTCAACACTGAAGCGTATCTCGTTCTAAATCACGCACCTTCCTCGATACCTGCCAGCCGCAAAAGCTTTGTGAACTACAGTACGTCACTCCGTATATCCTCGAGGTGGAAATTAACTGTTACCACAGCACGGGACTGGCTGATTACAGCCAGTGGGTAATTTTTTTGCTGTCATCAGCCTCTCGACTGGTTTGATCCAATCCTCCATCTCTTCCTATCTTGCACTAGCCTCTTAATCTCAACAACCTATGTCCTCAGTTATCTGCTTCATATATTCTAATCATTGTCTTCCTCAGCTGTTCTTATCTTCAACTGTCCCTTCCACTTACAAATTAGCAATCCTGCACGTATTAAAAGGTGACCCGACATCCTGCTTCTTCTTTCTGTAAGACTCTTCCATAAACTTCTCCCGTCACCCATCATCTCCAAAACACGTTACCGAGCTTAGTAGATGAATGGTATCGTTCTGACCTCGCACTTGGGAGGACGTAGGTTCGAATCCCTGTCCGACTAACCAGATTTCGGTTTTCCGTGGTTTCCACTGGGATGGTTCCGTCAAAGGTCATGGCCAAATTTCCTCCAATCCTTTCTCCCAGTCTTTTCCCGCTTCTAACGACCTCGACGTCGACGAGGCGTAAAGCAATAAAAATATCGGAAACACGTTCCTTTCATACTTTATCTGTCTTAATTTTCAGCATCCTACTATAGTGCCACTTTTCAAATGCTGCAATGTTCCTTCTTTTTGGTATTCCTAAAGTCCATGCTTCGCTATTATAAAGTGCCGTGGTTCGCAAACCGAGTTTTAAAAAGATCTTTTTGAGTCCTAGCACAAAATTTGAAACTAAAAGATGTGAATTTTTCAAGAAGGTTCTTTTCACTACTGCTAGTCTGCTTTTAACATGATTGCTGCTTCGCCCATCATTTGTAATTTTACTTCCTAAGAGAAGCAGAATTTACTTACTTCTCCAGTTGCATCTGATCCTATTTTTATATTTATTCTACTATTACTGTCTTCATTTGTGCTACAATTCATCACTTTTGTGGTGGGTCATACCCACTTGAATACAGTATTCAGTCATACAGCAACGCGGCACTATTCACATCATCATGAATGTACCACGAATAGCGAACTGGATCCATTAAGATGTATAGTTACGTAGCTACTAAAACAAGATTTCATCGTCATTATATTAAAGACCATAACATGTAGCCAATTGGTATGCTAGCACAAAACTGAACACCACCCGAAACCTAACATTTACGAGCTAAGCTTTCAGTTAATAAGCAGGGTTGATGGTTT
Source organism: Vandiemenella viatica (assembly GCA_031002005.1). Classification (NCBI taxonomy): domain Eukaryota; kingdom Metazoa; phylum Arthropoda; class Insecta; order Orthoptera; family Morabidae; genus Vandiemenella; species Vandiemenella viatica. Next base: position 208,488,128 of record CM061920.1, read on the forward strand.
TATACTTGTCATAGCCGCGAAACTTTAGTCACTGCCTCTCTCAAAATGTTTGTTTGCCGTAACACTTCGCGTTATATAAGGGATGTCCTGTTACTGTACCACAAACATTAGGATCCTTAGTTAGCCGTTTCTATTAACAGAGATTCTTTTAACACATATACTCATATCGGTTCGGTATGCTCCAACTATAAAAATTCCGTATCGGATCCCACAACTGGATGCCACTATAAATAGCTAGGTAAAAAAGTCACTTCTAGCTTCTAATTTCGCAGAGGCATTCCCATCGTTTCTCTTACTTGTAATGTAGTCTGACAATGCTGACAGAGGCTATAGACATTACATTCTCCATCTCACATTGTAGATTTTTCTACAAACTCTGGAGGAGAAAAGTCATCCCTGATGTCATTTTCGGATCGCGCTGTGAAATGGTTTCTCTCACACCTAAATACATGTCAGTAGTGACAACTAGTTCTACTATTGAATACTAGCAAGATACAAAAGAAACAACATGCGGGAAGTTTCGTCCTTGTTTCTAACTCCTGTAAAGTCTTAAAGCAAAAAGTATGGTCACGCGAGATGCTTCGCAAACTGTCACTATGACACTCTACAGTACACACTATACATCGCGTAGCACCACGGTTGAGTCGCCTGTGGTTGTAGTGATTTGAGCCGCTGGTGTGGTCGTGGAAGGCAATCGGATGTCTCCCTTTGTGTGCGGCGCCTGTAATCCCATCCCTGCTGGGAACTGCTCAGACCTCATTCTTGCGGGAATCCAATCACCGCGCAGAACCGTTCGGCTTCTGTTTCCGCGGTAGACTGCAAAAATTCCGATAGGCCATTGGCCTGCTCCCCCTCTATAGGTTCGTTCTGCGTTACTACCCAACTACCGCGTCATAAAAGATCGCGTTAGGCGGGATTCGCTCCGCTCACTGGGCGCAGTCGACTGCAACAAACTCTGCTCCGGCGTCTTAACGCTCACGAGTGTTGATTAACCTCAAGACACTGCTCTTCAGAGCAAAATACCGAATTCCTCAATAATAATAATAAAAAAGTCTAGTGACAATTCTATTCTAGTATTTCTAGCTTGAAAGAATAGTATTCTGCTACAACGAGTTGTGTCTGAACCACATTCAGTAAAACTAATATAGTTTAGCAGAATGTATTTTTGATGAAACTCATTCTTACAAAACAAAATGCTATTTGTAACTTACGGTACAAAGTGCTTGTACGACTACTAGAATCATATCAGCAATTTCTGAATTTGACGAGAGTAAAATTCTGTGGTTGGGAATAGCTCTATTCTGATTCCTAGTGTAATGAATGTATCTGCCATTAATTTGTAATGAATTCAATCGGGCTTAATAGCTGCACAGATTTCAACTGATCCGTTCTAAATACCATCTAATCGGATTGTAAGCATCCCTTTGCTTTGTTAATCAGAATATGTTGCAAATTGCTTTCGATTTCCTACATACTCCGTCAATAAAGGGGAGTGCAGAAGCTTTCTCTACGAGCTTAAAAGATTTATGAATCGATTTCGGTTTGATTCATTGTACAAAAAAATACGACATAAAATTTAGTCCTTGCCAGTTACTTCGTTTAGTACAGGGATTAAAAGCCATTTTCAAAGTATCGTTGGTTATCCTCGACTTTTGGTGCAGTTTGTGTTTAATAACAGCCGTTTATCACCTATTATTGCGAAAGTGCTTTTAACATCCAGTGCCACGCAGTTATTGGCAGGAAACTGATTATTTCTTCACGTATTGCAGTTGAGGTAGTAACACTGGTCCCACAGTATATCGGATCCGCTGTTCACTGGTAACATCTCGCTTGGGATCTACAGCAACAAAGAAGGGAAAGTGTTTCCGCTGTCTAAGGAGAGAGCAACTGAGACAAGACGCTTGGCTACGCCCACGATTCGCGTTTAATCCCTTTCTTGCTTTATCACGTGGGAACGCTCACCTTCCCATCCCATGTCAAGCGTCAGTGAAAACCGTGCTCACAGCGTTCTGCAGCTTACCACAGCTGCACCTACTTCGCTGATACTTTGGTCCTATTATGGCATAATCGCAAAATATGAAACTCAACTCCTGCGTGCTCCTTTGTCTTGCAGTGTCGGCATAATTTAAACAAAAAGACATCTTCCGGTATGAATTTCTTACTTCATGAATGTCTGTAATGTCTAATTTTCGTTGTTTTAGGTGCTAGGTATAAGAATACTAGACAACTTGTAACGAGAATGTTGAGAACGCAGAATCGACAAACTATTTTGGTACAGGGGCCAAACATGGAGGAAGGAAATATATGGAGACGACGCTAGAGACCTTCACCACGCATTGAAGTGAAGCCGGGCGGCGGAGGAGTGGGGGGCTAGGACGAACCCATACAGACACGGGGTATATGTACAAAAACCACAAGGGGACTCTAGGATAAACGTAACGCCACAATCTGGTGGATTATTATGTAACTCGACGAGACAAATAAAAAATGAAGAATAAAATTTTTTGATATCATGCTTAGTTTTCGAGATATTCTGTCTCAAACGTGAAATGGTTTTGGTTGAAATTCAGAAGACAAAATAGGTCAAATTCAAATTTGATGATGGATTCTTATTTAAAAAGACGAGACAAATAAAAAATAAAGAATAAAAATTTTCGATATCTTGCCTAGTTCTCGAAATATACTATATCAAAAGTGAGGTGTCTTGAGTTGAAATGCAGAAGAAAAATTAGGCAAAAGACAATTTAATGATCGATTCTTATATAACACGACGAGACAAATAGAAAATAAAGAATAACATTTTTAGATATCTTGCTTAGTTTTCGGGATATACTGGGATTGGGTTGATATGCGGCCTGAACTAAAAATTAATTCTGCCAAAGCCACAATGAATTACATGGTGGACATGCAGAATGGATATTTAAGTTTTTTTACTACCACTTGTGGTTAGGTTGAAATGTGAACTAGACCAGGATAAAAGTAGTTATCTTTTTACCATACATCACAAGCTTAATTGGGAGTAGATGAAAGTAGTTTACATCGTGATACACGTTTTATCACTAACATGGTTCTCATGATATTACTAACAATTATAGATAAATTCCTTTGTCCGTTATGCAACAACAAAACCATTCTGGTACAGATTGCGTTTAGACATAACCAAAATCTCCATTAAATTAAATTGCCGCTATAGAATCAAACTATGTAGACACACCACACATGCGTATTTGAATCGCAAACTGTATTTGCGGTAACAACATCGTTTGCTTCATCAAGATTCCTAGATTGCATATCATAATTTAACACATTTAATTTCATCATAATCTGTCAGTATAAACTGCAACGTGACAAAAGAAAGCGCAATACTAAATTCACTGAATCCCGATGTAAAACACACACCTTTAAATCTCATTTTCAACACTCGTTAAAAAGTAATGCTAGTCTATTATGTGCAAAATAGCAAGGTATGCTGATTTTCTACACTACACTAACAAAAATTTGAGAACAAAGTCATCCCATTGAGAGCTATGACTAAATATTTATAGACATGCGCCAAAGTTTACAATTCCCACTGCCCACTTCAACAACAATAATTTCAATGCAACTTACTTATGAAATGATATTCCAGGTTCTTTCCTCTCTTGCCTATTTGTGCAACCGTACACAAGATGGCTTTATTAAACACTTATACACATTACAAAATGAAATAATCAGAACATCAGACACAGTGTGAACTCGGCATTTGTTTGGGTTCACAATACCGCTGCTGCCACCACTGCACAAGCGCGAGAGTTTAGAGCCTGCTTCACTGATTTAACGTCACTTCTCCTCCATATGTTTCCTTCCTCCGTGGGGCCACACAGGCAAAGAATACGTTAGCCAGTGAGAGAAGGAGTGGAGTGGATAGGCTGCACTGGGGAATGGTCTCTGGTGTAAAATGTGACAAAGAAACACATGATTGGCCAATAGGGTCATGTGATGACAAAACGAGTTATGATTGGTTGCAAGGGCTAGAAGCATAGTGTGTGCCGCCATGATACAGTTAGTCTAGAATCTGGAGTAATATACAACACGTCGGTGGCTCTCTGCACGCTAATGTGTGTGTGTTAAGCATGGGTCGCGTTCTGCTGTGTCGTAAAGTGGCGATGACTGCCGAGTTCGTTCTGTAGTCAAGTAATGACAACATGCGCTGTTAAAAATGTTGTTCCTCTAACTGCTAACTTGCGGTCTTCGAATTGTCGTACGGTGCCTGACTTTATCTCGTAATGCGGGATCTTGTGATGCTTTCCTGGAATCGTGTGTTTCAAATAAGTAGTTCAAAATTGACCTTCCGCATATTAACAAACTTTCTTTAGAAGCAACTAGCCAGGGACATGTATTTTCACTGGCAATCCTGATTATCTTCCAGAATCCCGGGTGGCCACTGTTCTTGACTAACGAATCTGTAAAATCCTCTCCAGAGCCAAAAAGTATCTCAGTTCCTATCCAACACGATCCAAATTACCTCCATGAACTCTTATAAATTCCATAACCATATTAAGGCACTGAAGAGTATTGTCTGAAAGGCAAGAGGAGCAGCGACAGGTGTGTGGGCTGGCCACAAGCAGCAGTGCATATATCATTCCAGTCCGCACACCTACAAACGTTTCGTCGTTACAACCTCGTGGGAAAATTTCGATGGTTGGTGGCTTGTAGTAGGTTTAAAGAAGAAGCAGCTCATTTGTGGCAATAACTTTATGATTTCAACGGATGTACGCTATCCTGCAGCCCTCTACTGTGACGTCAGCACCTGAAGCTATCCGAACAGTCACAGACCTCACCGTAACACTGGCTGAACTAGGCTCAACAAAACACACACAGTATACAGATATCTCTGTGATAATAATGCTGCTATCCAGCGATAATGTGATCATTGACCATGCGAACAATTCGCGAGTAAAATGTTTACGTACGAACTGTGTAGCAAAACACAAATGTTACCCTAAAAGAAAAAAAAAATCCGAAAATCTTCTTACTGTAGAAAACATACACAGTGGTCCGATATCTCTGTGGCATGTAGCGGTAACTTGATCAGTCATTAATGATGCCAGCGGAGCCAAGCGGCTTGACTCTGAACTCGATGACTGCTGGAAACCGCAATGATGACGGTCGGTGCTGGGGCCTGTGTTCGTACCCGACTGCGGTGTGTCTCCACGCATACTTAGCCACACACGCGGGCTCAACCGAACTATTTTATAGTTCCTAAAAGATCCTCGGTTGAGATCTATTTTCAATTCTGGCAAAATATTAAAATTGCAGGCGAGACAGAAAAGTTTGTTTGTTCGGACTACGTACTAAATTGAAGATCTTCTTAGGCACCAGCATTACCCGATTAAATAAATAAAACAGCGCCGCGTGGAGCAAATATGTAGCGAAGATGGCGGGTTCCATTCTCGCTCCGGCCACCCGATTCTGTCTTTCCATGCTTTGCGAAATAGCTCCCATACGTTGCTCCCAAACTTTCGTGTACTATACCGGGTAAAGGTTTCATCGTCGACCAACCGCAAAACTCAACTAAAGAAAGAGTTGTCAGGCACATGGTATTTACAGACTGAGAGCTTAGTGGCTTATTCGAAACTGGGAAATTAGATCCGAAGATTTAAGACGAGATAGCTGTTGTTATAAAGGTAGGAATAACAAATCCTGTATAGCGTGCATATGACTTATGTGAACTAATTACGGGAATAAACACGGAAATCTGTAATATTTGATGGAGGGATCTGCATTTAAAAACGCGCTTTCTCTTTGAAGAGTTGTAGTCAGTAACACCGCTCGGATTTATTAATGTTAAATACATCAATATAACTAATAGGCTACTTGAGAAAATAGGTAATTTTGATAGTTAATATCAGTTTCTGTACCATGCAGTCGAAAAGTGAATATTAAGATTTTAGTTACTATTTTACACATGTACTTAATTTAAACCAAATGTTAATATTGTAAAATAAATGTTGTATATTGTTAGTTGGCGTAAGGTGTAAATTATTTATTACAACCACCTGGTACGATGTAAGAGAGCGCTTGACAGCCCTAATCTTGCCAGGCTAAATAAAAATTTAAATAAATTCTATCAGCCACATCTGACTATTCGTGAACACTGAGTGAACACAGCTGTTTTCCTATTCATCGCTTCCGTTTCGTAGTACCCGTCAAAGTTGTGTTTATTAAAGCAGGTGTCATAAATTGAGACACTTGGATAGTTAGCGTTAGCTAAATTATTATCTGAGCGAGACTGTGTGTTGCCTATAGGGATAGGGGATTATGTATTTCTGACGCCAATAAGCGTTATAGTAGCCCACAACGACGAAAGATAACACAACCCTTATTTCAATATTATTCTCGTTATAATCTGAAAATATTCTATTTACTGCACATACAATAATAATATTTACTGTAAATTGTACTTTGATTCCCGCACTAACACAAGCAACAGTGTTTCACAAACAAACAAAAACAACAACAAAAAAAACAAAAAACAAAAATTGTTTAACATTAAGTGGTATACTACACAATCCCAATATACTTATAAGGAAATCGATAATCGAATTATATTTCAGTAAATAATAAAGTGTTTCTTCTTTCATGCTATCGTAAAAACAGAAGAAAACAAAAAAAATGGTCTGACAAAAATTACATTTTTAATCTAACAATCGCTGCATCAAAGATACTATAGTTAAATAACTACAATTAAATATCTATGGCGAACCGTAATCCCGTTAATACTAAACATATCTAAAATAGACCGTTTAGTCAATAGAGTCGGCCCAAGGTGAGTCTGCTCTATCGTCACTCTGCTGCCCTTACCCCTACAAGCGAAGGGGATGTTGCTTCTCGCCTGCTGTACACAGCGTTCAGCTCGTATAGGTGAGAAGGGAGGGTGAGGAGCGGGGCCATGTGAACATGTCCTTGAGGCGCCAGTTCGGAGTGAACAGAGTATAGCTAACATCATAATAAGTACAACAGATAAATACGCATAACACTTAAAATCAGTGTAGGTATTAACCCAATACGCCTCAACGGACGACCGAGATTACCCAGGTAGCGAAGAGGCTGGAGCGCTTGTGTCACATTGCAAGGGTCACCGGTTCGATTCCGCCTTGGGTATGCCTGGTATTAATCAACTATTGTGAGCGCCCTGGTGGCCCAGTGATTCCAACCTCTGCCTCGGCGGGGATTTTCAAAGGCCCCGACCTTCACCTCTGGCAAAGTTTAATGTGAACTATGCAAGAACTCTTCCGTGGTTCGGATTTCACGTTAAACTGTAGGTACCCTACATCCGCTGGGTATCCAGTTTAGGTTAAGGCGGCTTCAATAGGAACGGGATGCGCAGCCAATAAATATCTTGTCATCAGGGCATTACGACCAGACGAGCCATTAGCTGTTGTGTTCGCCGTGTGTTACAATACAACAGAGAAATTAATAATAATGGTGATATTACACACAGTAATAAGCACTGGCACAGTTGAGATGATTGTATGGCTGACACGGGAAAATAAGATTTTTGTTTCTTAAAAAGATTACCTTCGTATGAGAGACTGCGAACAGTCTTCGCTACCGTAGCTGCGGTTTGCACGGACCGCTGGTCGCTGCCTCGACTCACTTAAGTCGAATTTGTCGCCGGCCGATCACCGCATTCCTTCTCCAGTTGCGGTCGGAAGATAAATGGAACGGAACGAGCGCCGTACTTCAAGCAGTGTATTTGGGCAGAACAACGTTAAATAATGCCACGTAGTCTGCTCATCAAACAACATTAAACAACCATCTGTATTGGTAACGTATAAAGAAATCAGTATTAGTTATTCGTTCAATAAATTCGTCGTTTGGTCACGGTTGCTTTCCTTGTTTACTTGCTGCACTGCTGTGAATAAAGATGAATGAGTGATTGGAAAGCGACCTGGACAACGTCGAGGTATACTGCTTCCATCACGTTGAAGGGATAGTGGTTCAACTCCGGTCTCGGGAATGGATGCTTTAATTAAGATTTATGTCCGTCTTGTGTTGTTTATGTTGTGTGTACTTCGTGGAACGAATATGTTATAGAAATTCAACATGTAAATCTTGAAACAATTACAATACTGGTTCTTCGTAACCAAAAGCAATTTTATTATTAAAAAAAAGGACTGAATAGCTGCTTACGTTAATTTATCTTATTATTTTCCACCTACTTACGTCTTTTTAAGAGTTGAGGCTGTTTTTTATCCAAGTGAAGAGGGGCAGAATAAACCAGTATAAAAAATAATTGATTCCTGTGTTGCAATCACAATTTACAAGTGCAATGAATGATTGCTCAAGAAATCCCTTGAATCAATATTTGAACAGTCAAAAATCGGATTGTGGCGGAAAATACAATTTTTTTAAAACGAAAAATAGTATTTTACCTACCAGGACAGTGACTTGCTACTGACGTTGAACATTTCCCCCCTGCCCTGCACCCTGTGACTTGTCCGTAGTGAGGTGTAATATTCGTGTTGCATATTTTCGCTCTGAAATAGTTTTGACTAATCCTCAGATAGTGTCTATCTGTGATCGCGCAACTCAAATGCTATTCAGGTGACTGAAATGAAAGTTATGCTGAGTTGCCCGATTCCACGATGTTAATAGATTTTTTCCTCTAATACTCTCTACATTTTCGTACCATAATTTTTGGTACCTTCTTGTGACTGTGATGACAAACATCGTGCATATATAATTTCGCAAACTTCAGTATTGAAGTAGCATTAGCAGTATCAAAGTTCTGATAATCGCCACTGCACTAGTTTCGTATTGAAGTAGTTTCCTGTGATTCACTGATATGAGTCTTAATCAATGTTCCTCTCATCCACAACGCTGATCCTTTTTTATGAAGGCATGCCGTGTTTTTTCTCGCCGGATGTTAGGTAAAGTTGTATGTATCGGTTACCTTCACGACAGGAAACGGGAATTTGCATAACAATACCTCGAAAACTACTGTCGTAGTTGGATCTCTCTTTAATTTTTTTTCGGACATTTCATCCATACAGTTAGCCGAAATTGTGTTTCTCTCATCGTATGCACGTGATTTTGTCATTGGTAGATTTTATTATCAGCACTATTGTATTCTACTGTATTGATTATATAAGACGAGCTCAACATTAAATTTAAAATCACCAGTACTGCTGTGAGAATAGGAATAATAGACCCTCTGACTGTATATTGCTCTTCTAGCCATGTACTTTTATTGCAAATGTAGCCGTTAAAATTTGGTATTATGGTCCATTTGAAAGATATCATATCTTTTTTTTTACCCATTGTTCCGCATAGTGATCTGGAAACATACAGTGATGCAACTGAAAGACGGACAACAGATAACGACATATCTCCGCTGGTATTTAATTACACAATAAGAGAAGTGCGCCCACTGTATATAAACGTCAAAGAACCACAAATTCCATCTGATATAACAAGTGTAATAGTCCTTGTGCATCAATATTAATTTTTTTTCTCTTGTCTTTCTGTTACCCCTTCCACATTTGCAGATTTACTGAAGGTTACTTGAGATGCGAGGTTGTAAGTGTCTTCGTAGAAAATCCTGCTGTTTCGTTGTGCGAGCATAATTAGGAGATCTACAGTGTGCTCAACTTGCCTGTTTTTACTATAATATGACAATGGTCTGTGAAATTAACCAGTCCAGTTCGGGTCCTAACTCATTGTGCGTTAAATTGGTTGATATGGTCACAAGGGAGAACTTAAAAGCCTTGGCCACAGTGGCGATAAAATGAAAACGCTGCTTGAAAGTACTTGCTAAAGAGTCCTGAACATCTTTTAACTTCAGAAACAATTTGACATTGTAGAGGCAAGCACACTGGCCCCACGTTGAATGGGTCATCGTTTCGAGTCTGGAGCATGGGGATTTTTAATTAAGTGTTATGTCCATCCTGCGTTATCTGTACCTATCGGAAGCATTGTTATGTAGATATTCAGTGATTGGTACGTAGGAAAAATCAGAATAATATTGGATTTGGCTGAATGAACTAGAGAGAAAAAAATATTTCAAAATGATGGAGTCGACTTGGTCCTGCATCAAATCTCACTTGAAAAATATCTCTTCCACCATAGCAGTCATGTAAGTCAATCAGCAGAAGTAACTTCGTGGCAGCAGATACTAAACTAAATTGGTGGTTCAATTTTCAGAACATTACCCAAACAATTTCTGTACATTAGACTTTTTCGCTGTATAGTTCTACAATTTCCCAATGGCAGTTGTTTAGTCAGCGAAAAAAACTGTCAAAGCAAGATTGCGATAGCTTGGACATATCAAGCGGATGGACCCAACGAGAACAGCGAGGATGTGGCCGGGAAAAGAACTGAAGGGTAAAAGACCATGAGGCCGGCCCAGGATGGGATGGATTGATCTCGTGAACTGGACCTGCAGGAGAAAGGTGTATCACTATCGTGGCCTAGAGTCCAAGAAGAGGAAACATACTTGGACAGGCAAAGGACACAGCTCCTACACCGCACCCGGGATACTGGAGACGGGTGAAGATATGATGATGACTTGTCCAGAAATACATTGTAGCAATCTGTCGTCTGCTGCGACTGTATTCTTAGATCTTGCCTGTCGGAAAGAAAGGATTCCGTTAACTCAAAACAGGTGGCAGCAATTAAAAATAGATTCAACATTTGTCGTGTCTAATATACATATATAAGGCAGTGATTAAAACGTTTACCAGAGAACTATAAGTACAGTAAATTTTGTTCCTCTAGATAACAGCTCGTGCGACCGAGCGTACATAGAATGAGCGTGATGTGAGCGTCGTGTAAGCCGGATGTGGTTGGCAGGAATCCGACGCTGTGGGCTCTCGTGTCACGGCGTAGCTGAGGACACAGTGTCACACAGTGTCACACTGTCATACTGCCACACTAAGAGGCATCAACACACTGTACACTCCACTAGCTACACTGCAGAATGACTGTCCAGCTCAATTCAGAAGACTGAATACTATTTTCAATAAATTTAATTTTCAAACAGCTGTAAACCCAAAAGGAACATAAAAAACATTCTATACTAAACACAAACATTATCACAGTCATCGGCACATACGAACACACACTGGTGAAGGCAACGGGAAACCACCTGATTTCATATTCCTAAGGGAGCATCCACAAATTACGTGAGGTGTTTTTCCGGATTTCTGGAACCCCCCCCTCCCCCCTGGTGAGATTTCGTGAGATCTGGCCGGACCCCCCCCCCCCTCTGGTGAGATCTGGTCCGTGAGAACCCCCCCCCCTAGAAATTGCCCTCGAAACTTTTGTAGAGTACTTTTTTTTTTTTTTTTTTAAGGTCACACCCTAACTTTTTTTGACGAAATAACCTCCTAAAATAGACTTTGGTGCAAATTGTAGACCTTTTATTTGGCTCTACTGTCCCCAAATTTTTCGCAAAATCTCACTTGAGATTTCCGTAGACCCCCCCCTCCCCCCTGGTGAGATCTGGTGAGATTTCGCCGGACCCCCCCCCCCATTTCACCTCACGTAATTTATGGATGCCCCCTAAGAGAGTTCCTTTGGAGGGCGTACATCCTCCATGGAACCGCCTAGGTCCGCAAGAAGAAACACAGAAACTGTAATGTGTTCCTTAACGTCGATAACCAAAATGCAATAGATAATGTCACTCAGGGCTATATTTTCCATTATTTAATTTTTTAAGAAGTGCACAGGTATGAACAGAGTTGTTGGTTGTGGGTGAAATGTTTTGATTTCCTTTTATTTCTACTGCACCCTTCCCTTCATTCCATTCTATGACAAAGTTGAGAGAAATAAATTTTTGTATGCAACTTAAAGACCGACACGACCTTCACCTCTGGCACAGCATGCTATGTAATGTAAAGTACGCCAGAACAGTTCCTTGGTTCGGATTCCACGTTGAACTGTAGATTCCCTCTACTCGGTAGGATAATCGGGTTAGGTTAGGTAATGAGTAAAGGAACTGACAACTCTACCTCCAATACCAGGCTAAGTATACCTACTTTCCCTGCCCCTCATTTTTCCCTTACTACGTTGGTATATATCTGTTTATATTGTAAACGTGGCTCATTATTGTTTTTGAGATATTTGCTAACTTACACCAACAGTTTAATGCAGAACATAATAGTATAGCTGCTTAACCTATGTTAATGACACGCTGATCCACCATAACAATTTGAACAGTCAGTGAACCAGACAAATGTTCATCAATTCTGTTTTACTGTGGTTACATTTCTTATATACCGTTCTGCAAAATCTTTTTCTAGATACTGTTAAAATCATGTTGTGTTCATTAAAAGATTGGTTCTTGCTCCATATATTCTACAAGTCCCGTTTAAATATCACAGATCAATCCAGTTATGATAATTTCTCATGTAATTTCATTAGTTATGTAAATTCCACATTGTCTCCGACTTCTTCCTTGAAAAAATAGCCTTCATTTTCTGAAAAATACACACTAGTTAAACACTGTGCCGCAGCCGAATCAAGAACTCTTGCATATTGTAAGGAATCAACAGAAATTAATTTTACTTTGTGGCTATTTTGAGGCTATATTTACGGAACTAGGCTATGTTCGCTATTGTTTTTGATGAATTGTTTAATCCGAAGTAAAGTCTGCTTTCTCAACACGAATTGTTAAACATCGACTGGAGCTATAACCCAACTCCAGTAAACACTGCATGTCACTAAACCCATACTTTGAATAACCTAATTAGGTAGAGGTAATGAAATTTTGAATAACCCAACTAGGTGAAATTATGAAATTTTCTTTGTAAAAATCAGAACAGAAATGTTGATAAAAAAAAATAAGTTGTATAAATAAATGCAACTGATTTTATTTTATTTGAAAAATAAAATTTGAAAAAATCACCACAGATTGTCTAGCTTTTGCGGATGTCATGACGTTAATTACTGATTCACTGGATAATGCTAAAGAACAACTCAAAGAACTAGAGAAACAGGCAGCCGAAGTAGGATTACATATATCTTTTGAAAAACACAGTTCATGACAAACAACTATGATGGTCCTCAAAATCTTAAATTTTCCAATCGCACATAGCTAAAACAAATTGTTTTAAATATTTAGAAGAATGGATAACGAGCGATAGGAACTAGAATACATAAAATGGAAAGAGCATTTCAGATGACAAAGAACGTATTAACAAAAAATCTTTATATTGGAACACAAAACTATGGCACTACCAAGCAGTGGTTAGACCAGAGACGTTGTATTTGGCAGAAACACTTAAACTAACAAGATATGGGGATCTTGAAAAACTGATAAAAAAAAGAAAGAAGAATCGAGAAAAATACTGAGACCTAAACGCAATAGTAATGCCGAATACAAATTAAGATCAAACCGGGAACTATATTTGAAAATGGAAAAATTAACAGTTATAATGAAGAAAAGAGGATTGCAATTTTACGGGAACATATACAGAATCGATAATAATAGACTAACGAAACAGTTCTTCAACTTACTAAACATATACAAATCCAAACCCACATGGTTCACTGAAACTGAAAAGGACATGAAAAACGCTGGAGTGAAAACTGATATAATAGACAACAGAACACTCTATAGAGAAGTAATACAAAAGACAGTTTTTCAGGAAAGACAGAAATACATAAAGGGGAGAAAATGGACTCATGAAGAAAAGGAACAACACGCTCATAGAATGAAGGAAGTTTGGAAGCAAAGAAAATTAAACACAAAGAAACATAGCAAAAGTTGGTTTATTGTACCCTCCAAATGGGCTACTCAAAAGAACAAATGCAACTGATATAATAGACAACAGAACACTCTTTAGAGAAGTAATTCAAAAGGCAGGTTTTCAGGAAAGACAGATATACATAAAGGGGAGAAAATGGACCCAAGAAGAAAAAGAACAACACGCTAATTGAATGAAGGAAGTTTGGAAGCAAAGAAAATTAAATACAAAGAAACATAGCCAAAGTTGATTTATTGTACCATCCAAATTGGCTATTCGAAAGAAGAACAAATGCAACTGATATACAAAACATTATTCGCCGGCATGATCGTAGTTAAGAATCAACTTTTGGTACTATGTGCCCTTGACGATTGCAGTGAACCATGAATACAAAGGTAATTGTTTGATCGGTGAGTTATTCCGGGTAGTACGCAGAGGTGAGTCCAGGCCAGGGCGTGTCCCAGACGATGGAAAGCGGAGAAAGTCACCCACCCCACGGCCACAAGGCTATTGTCTTCCACGCTCATCCTAAATCACGTATTCCATTTCATTTTCACCCCACACTGGGTTCAAGATAGCCCGTTACTCCGCTCAATAAGGTTTTTACCATTAGCTTTCGCTCGTATAGTAAACGGACTATTTTCCCAACAACAGTCCATCTTCAAAGACAGGAAACTGCTGTTTCATCACTTCTAGAGTGAACTGTACCGAACAGCGTCGTTATCTCACAAAAACTTCTTTGTGTATGGTCACTAATTTGGAGGTAAGCTGGTCATTTAGCATACAGTTTAACAAGCAAGGATCACTTTTCCAGCTAACTTCATCTGATATTTTCGTGTCGTATTGGAAGGAACTAAATTGGCTGCGACAGAACTGCTTCGACAATCCTGTGTTTTTATGTTCAATATTTCTCGGACGGATTGCGGTACGGTCAGGTAAAAAAAAAAAGTAACTATGGAATAAGTGCTGCGGAGAGAAACATGGAATTGCTCGTCGTAATCTGTTTATTTTGTAGAATGTCAAAATATTCTCAGAGCAGCTCACAATTGTAGTTAGGGTTTCTTGGTTTTAGTACTCCACAATTCAATTTTTTTAACGGCAGCTCCATTTCCTGCCTTCACCTTTCAAAATTATAAGACCATCTAATCACGACTAATGTAGCCTTATACAAAGAAGTAACAAAGGTCATGGGATAAGAAGAAGCATATATCGAGATGGCGGTAACACTGCGAAAGGAAGTTATAAATGTGCCGTGCAGTCTCTGGGCTTTCGTTTGTACTCTCGTGAGTCGTCTGAAAATTTTTCTGACGAGATTATGGTCGGACGACATTAAGTAACTGACTTTGAACGTCGAACGACAAATGGGGCTAGATGAATGGGGCATAATCGTGCTACATATGTTGAAAAACATTCTGTCTGTAAGCAATGCAAGTCCAAATTGAATATTTCAGTTCATATGAAAGGTGTCTTCACCTTCAAAAGTTAGTCAAATATTTGATAAAGTCACCGTTTTCACAGAAATATCTTTAATAAAAATTTGTTCCACGTTACAGTAGGTCAATAGAGAAAGAACGAAAAATTCTCCTGTTGAATGCAAGTGCAGTTGCCCGCGTCGCTGTTTTATATCGGAGCAGATCGAATTGCAGCGACCTTTAGTGGTGCCACGTATGCCGTAAATTGCAATCGTTGGCTGTCGATAGCGAACTTGACGGCCACATAAATTCTCGTGACGGCCCCAGCGGCGGCTGGCGCGGCATAGGGTACCATCTGGTGCGCTGTGTCGCTGGCCTCAACATTCTCATATAGCTTCACTCCTATCATACACACAGAACATCTTAGCAACAATTGTTTAATCACTGTATTCGTTTTTCTGTGCTATGCCAGTCGAAATTCGCTTCTAATCAACATTACAGACTCTTTGGCATGTTTGCTGCTGGAACACTCACTCGACTAAAATGTCGCATTAATTGATGTAGACTTTCAAATCCGACAAGAGAATGAAGGTCACAAATAAAAACGTTTATCAAAACGAATGAATCTGAAATAAAACTGAAATAATATGTAATAAAATTAATTCATACGTTACCATAGGTGTGAGGATTTCAAGAGAACTGTGTTGGTTTTTTTATGAATGTTTCTCTGAAAACCAACCGAGGTTATTATAAGAAAACAATATTTTGGAGACACAAATCTCCGTCGCCGTATTCAGGTGTAGCCCCAAGACTTGAAGTTTGCAGTTTACCTACAGCGACTACACCTGAAGATGGCGAAGGAGATTTGTATCCCCAAAATATTGTTTTCATATAATAATATTACTCCATATTAATATTCGGATTACTCGATAAATACAAAACGCCGAGATAAACTTAACTCATTTCGCACTTCCCTCCACATCATGATCTCGAGGATATTTTTCTTTTTACTTTTGGATTTACGCCTCGTCGACGTCGAAGTCATTAGAGGCGGGATGGGACCGGGGACAAGGAAGGGGAAGGAATTTGGCTATGGCCTTTTGAAGGAAGCATCCCGGCATTTGCCTGGAGATTTTGAGAAACCACGGAAAACCCAAATCTGGATGCCCTGACGGAGATTCGAACCAGCGTCCTCGCGAACGAGAGGCCAGAACGTTAACCGCTCACCCACCTTGCTCGGGCGTCGAAGCCGACTATGTGTAAAGCCAAAAGTAAATTTTAAAAAAAACGGATTCTAATGACTCGATGAGGTATAAAGCCATAAAAATTAAAGAAAGGAATCAGAGAACATTAACTGATGTTGTGCAGTTCCCTTGGTCTCTTGTGTTTAAAGAAATGATACGATTCACCAGCTCGCGCTAAACTCTTTTCTACATTTTTATGCCTGGTATGGTTAAGCTACTTGATAATTTGTTGAATTTCAGCTGGTCCAAACATTCCCTTAGTTATAAGGAAATGAAAATTCAAAGCTTGTTTAGGGCGCTAATGACCCCGCTGTCGACGTGCCCTAAAGCAACAACAACAACATAGCTTGTTCATTGGACTCATTCACACACAGACACAGTGACAGACATTCACACTACGCTCAGGCGGCGAAAAATTATACGCGTGCATCAATATTCTCGATACATCTCCGCCGTATGTAGACTTCACCAATTCACCTATTCCTAAGGATAAAAAATTTCAGGAGCCGTACTTTGTGTAGAGACGTCGCAAAGCAATCTAGCGAGAACGGCGGACTGGTCCAGTTGGAGTACGTGATGAATGGGTCGTGCACACGTGTTCAGTTGGGCTGTCCCGTTACCAGCAGTAAACACTCTGGTCATGAGTCATTTGAGGCCCCACCTGGGCGAGGGCGGGGCACAACACACACAATGTGATCACCGAACTCTTCAGTCGATCAAAGACTGCAGATCCGTGAATAGACGTTTCTCAGATCTGTAAAAGTGAACAAGACTGAACTTCTGACTTTATTCCTCGTCAATGTCGAGGTCATGAGAGGCGGAAAAGGACTGGGTACAAGGAGCGGGAAGGAATTTGGCTATTGTCTTTTCAACGAACCATTAGATTGGAGTGATTTCGTGAAATCAGCAACACTGAACTACGGGAAGTAGTTATACCAATTAAATGACACAACAATCGGAATTTATCGGTTTTAGGCAATACCAATCCAGCTAACTATTAATACAGATTCAAACAAGCATAATGGTTTTGTCCTCAGTATGTGTTTCAACCGTAGTTCATTATTCTGTTTGTTATCTTTACTAAATAGTGTTTGATACAATTTCCGAGAAATTTTAGTGGAAACGATAAAATGATGTTTAACGTTATATAGAAAATTATGTTATATACAAAAAGATTCGTGGATTGGTCTTTGTAGGTGCTAGTCCAACAAACAATAGGATGGGTTGATCGAACACAAACAGACTGGTAAATCTAAAAATCGGTAGCATCTCGTAATGCATTATGAATCCTATATTTGTGAACTAGATATCTGTTTTTTAATATTCACTGTTTTTTCTCTCTCTTATGTCTATTTGGTCTAGTGCTGTACTTGGGTGTTGGGTTTCGATCGCATTAATGGTATTCGCTAAATAAATAAATAAAGTTCTGATTTTAAAGGTAAAAATACATGTATATCTACAAGATATTCTGTAATAAATATTTTTTTTTTCCTTGTGAAGTTCTAAATTTAATCATCGAATACTCTCATTACAACAGATAAAAAGGGTGTGAGATGATTAATATTTAACTTGCATGTAGAGGAATCAATAAAGAAACTAAAAGAAAAATTTAAATAAAGTGTTCAAAGAGAAAAAAATCACTATACAAAGATTTGCTGATCATTTTGTCCTGTTAGCAAATCAGACTAAGGATATTGAAAACTTATTGAATGACATGAACAAAATATTGAAGGAAGATTTTGGAATACATATAAAATAAAGCAAGGCAAAAATGATGAATACATTAGAAATGATAGCAATAATCGTAGATTAATTAAAAAATAGGATCCGATGTAACAGAAGAAGTAAGTGAATTCTTTTACTTTGGAAGCAAAATTAAAACTGATGGCCCAAGCATGAATGATATTAAAAAAAGAATAGCACTAGCGAAAAGAGAAACCTTTTAGTTTCAAATATTGATCTAGGACTCAGATAGAACTTTTAAAACTCTGTTTGTGGTGCACGACACTTCATAGTAGCGAAGCATGGATTTTAGGAACACCAGAAAGAAGGAAAATTGCAGCATTTGAAATGTGGCGCTATAAAAGGATGTTGAAAATTAGGTCGACACATGACGTACGAAATGAACGTGTTTTGGAAATGACGAATGAGAAAAGAATTTTGAGAAAGAATGTTAAAGGAAGAAGAGATAGGATGGTGGAACATATTTTGAGACACATACTATTGGTTAGATGTTAGTGGAGGGAACAGTCGAAGGAAAGAACTGTGGAGAAAAACAGAGATTGAAATATATGAAGCAGATAACTGAGGACCTAGATTGTAAAGGGTATGTAAAGGTAGTGGAAGATATGAAGAGATGGGGGATTGCACCAAACCAGTCGAGAGGCTGATGACAGCAAAATAACTGTTACAATTCTTTAATCATATTCACGCGTCATTGAGTTGGTATATCTTCGATCGAGCTGAATAATAATGAATCGTCCCGCGGAATCTCAATACTTTACTGTTTTACAGGGTAATTGTCTGTCAATCATGCATCTTGTGCTGCGGATTGTGGGTTTTCAGAGGTTTTGAGATATATAACTACAGTGGCTGATATGTTAATGAACGTTCGATTTCTGCAGGCAACTGCTGAAACCGGATAATCTGGTTCCCTCTCACAAGTAATTTTTTTATTTATTTTTGTTAGGGATTTAAGGATTGCAGAGTCATTAGATCCGGCAGAGGACTGGGGACAGGTAATTCGGATATGGAGTTCTGGAGGAAACATTTCGGCATTCTTTTCGAGTAACTTGGCGAAACCGGAGTCACGGTGGTTGGAACGGAGTCGAACTCACGACCTTCCGAATGCCAGACTGAAGCGTTAACCTCTCACCTACCTGGTTGGGTTTAGATAACCTACCGACGTAGACCCATCATGTAGTTTGCTCTTATAACTTCTCATTGATATATTTTTGATTTCATCAGCTTCTTTAGATAGATATGTTCATTTTGATCCCATGTGAGAATAATGTCAATTACTATTACTATATAATTGATAATATTATTATACATTGATAACAAGTTAGCTACAACCCATTTGTATAATCAATAACCCCTGTAATCTACAAACACAATCCCGAGTTAATTACTACTTATTATGTGGAACAGTGTACACACTTGTTAACAGCATCTAATAACCTGTTATTTTCTTACCAACCAGTTACAATTACAAGTTTCACTGTAATCCACAACTACATATTATATCATGTTAGTTACTATTTATGTGGAACAGTACACACACTTATTAACAATATCAATTATATTACCAACAACTCATTAGCAGTCAATTACTTAAAAACCTTGTAGCATGATAATTTTTCACAGCAATTTTTCAGTGCATGCTATCCAATGTTAGTAACTAACTGAATTTTGTAAACAGTGTAATTACTTCATGTGTCAAAAGTTTCAATAATAAGGAAAACCATATATCATTTTAGTAATTGTGGACGACTTTGTCACCGTCCCCTTCAATATACCATATATACTATTTTATCAGTCATTCTTAGTTACCAAATTCCAAGAAGAAAATTCTTTCACAGAGTAAAATGGGTTCTGAAGCAGAAACTCTTTCAGTTTGAACTTAAAGTAGTTGGGTTTTCGTAAATAACATTTAATTTCTGTTGGTAAGACACTGAAGGGAGCTCCAGTAAATTTTATCCCCTTCTGTACAATTGACAGTGATTTGTAATCCTTGTGAATATTATATTTATTCCTAGTATTATGGCTATGTATGTCAGCATTAAGATTGAAGTGTTCAGGATTTTCCACTACAAATGATAGTACGGAGTATACAAACTGTGCTGGCATTGTTAGTACATCTAGGTTTTTAAATAGATTTTTGCAAGACGTTCGTGGACTTACTCCACAAATAGTTCTTACAGCACGCTTTTGCAATTTAAATACCCTCTGTGCTTGTGACGAGTTTCCCCAGAATGA
Organism: Vandiemenella viatica; assembly: GCA_031002005.1. NCBI lineage: Eukaryota > Metazoa > Arthropoda > Insecta > Orthoptera > Morabidae > Vandiemenella > Vandiemenella viatica. The sequence continues at coordinate 208,508,495 of CM061920.1, forward strand.
GATGCCATAAGTGAGCAAGGAGTGAAAATATTCAAAATATACTAACTTTCTGGTTTCTATATTAGCTATTGTAGATATTACCCTCAGTGAAAATATTGCAGAATTCAGTTTTTTAAGAATTTAATCATATGCACGTGATTCTTGTCGTCAAATTGAGAAATCAGCTGCAGAATTTATAAGGAAATATTTAAGGATCGTTGGTTGCAAGGATGTGTTTTGGATGTAGCCTCGCTTCCCCCTAAGTGGCATCGTTTTGACTCCCCAGTGGGCTGATAAAGCTGGCTCAACATCATAAACTTAGAGCTCACACGAGGGACGGACGCGCGGCTCGGGTACCAGCCAACGCTGGGTGGAATAAATTACAAACTCCGTCAACCCATGTTCGCTGTAGCCGCCTTGTTTGTATCGGAGTAGTACTGTTATATAGTGTCACGTGCCACATCTGTTACCCCGCGTAACAGTCGAGCCGACCTCTGTTTTGCAGTATAGCCTGTGCGAATGCTGCACTCGTCTTCGTGTTAAACCTTTCGTTTGACCATTCGCATAATACGAGGGTAAAACTGCCTCCTCTGACAGGACGTGAAACCCAGGTAAAAAAACGAAGTATTGCTTTGGGATAGCTCGTTGGTGCAAGAATTTTTTTTAATTTAAATTATTGTTTATTACTCATTCAAAAGTAACAAACAACAAGTAATTCACGTACTAATACCTTTTTTACCCTACGATTCGGCCAGCAAGTATCACGTGAACACTGGCCAACACAAGTAGCCAGTGTGAATAATGAGGGCGGGAGGAACTGAGTTCCTGCTCCACGTTTCCTAATGTATTGGAGGAAAGTCTTGTGTTGCCATATGCAACGCGTGGCTTTATGTACTCTGTATGATTAGTGTTTTTTTGTTTGTGAAGTGTTCAGTTTATGAGGTGGAGATTGGGGAACGTTCCAGCAGTAGCCTAGATGATTCCGGGAAACCGCCTAAAAACAGCAATCAGGAGGCCCGTTGAACCTCCTCTATCGTGTGCGGTACCTCAGTGCATTGATCCACACTGGCTGTTAGTTTTTACTATAGTATCCTTTTTTTCAATGCACTGGTGCTATGGTTTTCGTAGGTTACGAAAAAAATTTTGGGTTGAAAGTCTAGAGTATACTGTTCATTTGCGACACGTTCCCAGCCACATTTGAAAGATTTACTTCATTTGTAAGCGCTTTAATCTCACGACGATAATTTTTCTAAACTGGGTTATAATGTTTCACATATTTCTGGCGGTTTCACGTTCATTTTTACAAACACAGTGAATAACAAAGCTGTCTCTCTCGCTTTAATGCACTAGGACGTATCAAAGAACGTAATACTGCACGCTGAAAGTTGTAAGACTGATTTTTTTTTTCAACGTCGAGATTATTAGAGGCCGGAGAGACTAAAGGAAAGTGAAGGGGAAATAATTCGGCCATGGCCTTTTAAAGAACTCATCCCGGCATTCGGCTGGAGTAATTTGGGGAAACTATTTAAACCCAAATCTGGATGGCAGGACGGGGATTCGAACCCACGCCGTCCCGAATGCGAAACCAGAGCGGTACCTCTCCACCTCCACGCTCAGTAAAAAAAAATTAATTATGGGGAATCCATTCTCGGAGGCATGCTGCAGTAATAATTAACGCGATGTACTCTCGGAAATGCTTCATTGCCTGATGTGGGAGTAGAACGATTCACTTTGAATGGCGATACGAACTATTAACTCGTCAATTTTCTGGTAATGGCAGTGTATCTCGAAAAACAGCCGTTTACGAGTCTCATATATCGATTTAAGAAGATCTGCTACCTTGTAGGCTTTTTTTTTTTTAAGGAAGAGGTCAGTAGGCAGGAGGGCTGTTCTAGTAAGTGAAGAATAATGAACATAGTATCCTAGATAATGGTTCTATCAGTATCTCTCTTATGTTTAGGTTAGGCCTACTGCTTGGTAATAGTAACTTTTTTTGCTTTGGCTTTACGCCTCGTCGACAGCGAGGTCATTAGAGGCGGGATGGGATTGGAGCAAGGAACGGGAAGGAATTCGGCCATGTCCTTTTTTGAAGGAAGCATCCCGACATTCGCCTGGAGTGATTTGGGGAAACCATGGAAACCCAAATCTGGATGCCCGGACGGGGATTCGAACCCGCGTCCTTCCAAATAATGTATACGAAATAAGAAGGTAGAAACTTTGAAGTTATATTACGGATGTTCGCAGTCACACGAGCCTGGATCACTGTGGTGTGTTTACTAGAGCAGGCTCAAGCGCAGTGGGGTGGTACTTGCTGACGCGTCCTCAATGAGCCCTCGACGGGGGAATTTGCAGTGGCTCTGAAAAACGCCAGCCTCGGCGTCCGGGCGTGTCCTGAGAGGCGTTAGCTGATCGCTATCGACTCGCTGAGTGGACGAGAGCTGTCGATAGCTGTGCCTGCTATCGACATTCATGTCGACCGCTCCACATCACCGCACCAGTCGCTCCCGCACATTATACTCGGCTGCTCTCCTGTCTTCATCCACTCTCACTCTTACCCGCGGCTCTGTCTTAGAGAAAACGGTGAAAATAAACGTTCTCCTTTTTAATTACAATAATATTCATCTAACCCAATGTTTAGCAACTTCAGGTCCGCGAAGATGGCAGGAAGAATACTGAACGTTTAATTTTAACTAAATTAAAGATATCACAACAAAAAATAAATTAGTAAAAATTATTCACACAAAATGGACTGTACCAAGCTATAAGCGAGTATAATCTACAATCCAAAATTTCTAAATGACATGAATACTTAAACGTCCAGCAAGAATTTAGTATTTCCAAGATATGAGTGCACAGTTACTGTAATTGCTTGCTCACCATGGGCGTATCCAGCGAGGGGCAGGGGAAGGCGAGGCTGCTGCCCCCCCCCCCCCCCCCCCCCTAGAAGGAAAATTATTTTGCCTTCAGTACGTTTCGACGAGTGAAGAACTGGCTCAGCAGCACTTTGTGAGAGGAAAGAATGACTGGATTATGCCTGATGAGTGTGCATCGAAATTTCGTGAAAGAACACCGTGAGATATTGAGAAACAAAGTTATTGAAAAAATTTCTAAGAATCCGAGACGATTAATGTTTACATAAACTATAACTGAGTTTCGATCTTAATTTACTACATAGTAGTCCTTGGATTAAGTGGTTGGATTACTATGTTAATCAATAATAAAAATAGTTTCCTCAATAGGTTTGAGATTCATTTTGTAAGAAATCGTCATGTTTCAGTGCCCCACCCCACTTCCTCGAAACCAATATGAGTTGCACCCCCCCCCCCTCCCAAGCTCAAATCTTGCCCCCCCCCCTCCAGCTCTGATCCTGGATACGTCCTTGTTGCTCACTAAATACATTTCCAGTCGACATTAAAGGGAGCGACGTTTCTGTGGGATTGAGTAAGTGACTGTTTGATGAGGGCCTCAAGATATTAAGGGATGCCGGAACGTGCCAATAACAATGTTAGGGTTGATTAATAATATACACTTAGCTTAAAAGTTATATCCATGTAAGTTAGAGGTCTGTAGAATTTTTTTTGGTACTTTACTGATTTTCGGGTTGTGAAACGCTGACTTAACTTCTTCATAATTAATTAATAGGTTTTTCGCCATGTCACATTACGGTTTCCTATCATGATCTTGAATGACCACTTTTTGAATGTGATCTCGTTCGGATCTCACAGATTTGAAATTAAATTCGGGATATAATTTCTCGCCATTCTGGAGCAACGCTTGCCATTTTGACAGGACATTCAATACTTACTTCATAACCATATCATTTAGGCTCATTGATTCAACGGGAACATCATAATCTTGATAGCCACCTCAAGGCTCCCTGACGTGCCTGATTTTCTGACTGGGTAGTCAGATTAGCCCAGTTATAAGGCATGCTGTCCCGTCTGCTGAATTCCAATTGAAGTGCGTTACCCCAGGTGGAACGCGGCTTTTGCCTTTGGAGGACGTGGAGGTGGGATTTTCTTGCAGTGTTGCTAAAGTGGTCACATTGGCAATTCTTTAGGTTTCTTTATGCCCCGACTCATTTGTCACGAGGCGGGACGCTTGAGACTTCACTATTCCTTAGCTCACTGCTCTAAAATGCCTGCATGTTCGCTTGAGCCAATTAGGACCACGTTTGGCTTGGATTTACTGTGGATGTGTGCACACCCGTGTTACAATTAGGGTTGTTAGTCCTTGAGAGGACCTACAGTTTAACTTGGAATTCGAACAACGGACCTATTTTGTAATAATAATGTGATATTCACACTTTCATTTTTACGTCTCAGAAGTGAGATATTACTCACTATTTTTCTTACAACATGTTCATGGTGTAAGTTTGTACAGTGTCAAGAGAATTTATGCAGATTGTAAAAATCAGTCGCATCCCAACGATGCTATGCTTCTAATCGAACTCTGCGATTACTGAAGCAAAATTCCGACACACTTTTATTGAGTTTTAGGAAGCCTTAAGTCTTACATCACAGTCTTACATAGTTGAGGTTCTGAAGGTGTTCCTACATCGACTAAACGAATTTATATGTAGCTGAAGGCTAATTAATATTAAACTCAGCAAATTAATTCTTTAGCAGAAACTTATTGTGCTCTGATAATTCTCTCGTGGTCGGAAAGGTTTATGATCAGCTTTTTTGCTTCCATAAGTTAGCCAGTGATAAAGAAGCAATGAAATAATTCTGAATAGAACATCGCTTTCCTTACCAGACTGTTGAGCAAACACATTCCGCGGGTTTGTCCCAGGCGGCCAGATAAAAGCTGTGTAGAATGAATTTCAATTAAAATGCTCTCACTGCTCTGTTCTCATGATTGATGGACTTTTCTTTTCCCGGATTAGAAACACGATCTCGCATACTCCCTCCGCTTTGTCACGATTGTAACTTAAGTGCGTCCTTGTGAAATCTCTGACAAAAAAGTAATTAAGTCATTCGTTATAAACGTCTAGCTTAGTTTCAGATAGTACGCTCCAGAGATTACAAGCGGCAAGACTAAAATCAGATTTATAACGTAGCATCTTTGTCCCACACAGTTGATTAATGATGCGTGCTTTCTTACACAATCAGGTTGGCAATAGTCTTAGTGCTGAAAAAATATTTATTTTATCACGTGTTACTCAGTAAATGTTGATTTGTTAAACACATGCGTATTAACTGTTCTTTTTCAGGAAAAAAGATAATAAATGGGACAGTAGGCACAAATGGTTTAGATGTAATAATTCTATGTTCCTCACTGTAGATGTAGCGTTGAGGAAATTCTTAACTGTTACCTCAGCATTTAATTTACAGTCAGCCAATAAATTCTTTGCGTAGAGATTGTATAAATCATCCATGTTTTCTTAAACCACTCCAAGTGAATGCCGGAATAGTTACTTCAAACAGCCGTGGCCGAATTCCTTCCCCTTCTTTGCTCCCAGTCCTTGGCCCTTTTAACTACCTCAACATCAACGAAACGTCAAGCCAGAAGAAAAATAATAATAAATCTACTACCTTATGATGGTTAGTTTTCATACTCTGTTTTGCTGCTACACAAAGGTATGAATTTCAAAATCAATTTTAATGGTTTTAAAAATCATTTCTTGAAATCATATTTGTACATATTTTTAATTGATAACATTCCAGCACTTACTCCTTGTTTCATTGTGCCTTAATAATGCCAGTGGTAGTGAACAATCTCCTTTAATGTCAACAAGTATTTCTATTATCTCCTGAAGGAAAGGCACAACTGCAGTGAAGCTTTTCGAGTTTTATCCTATGTTATACACGCTATCAGTGCTATGCAAAATATTATTTCAGTATTGAGTATGGGTTGAAGCTTGTTAGTTTAGTCATGCGGCAATTATCGACAGCATATAAGTCTATCAAAATTACGTCTAGCAAATAAATCAGTGCAAAACAGAGATATGTTACTGAATTTCTAACTGCCGTACAAATTGCACCACTTGTTTTCATGGAATGAGCCCTCTGGCGTCGAATTCGGGCTCTGATCCCCGTTCGGCATCAATTTCGAATTTCCATAGTTTCCCGAAATCGCTCCAGGTGAAAGCCTGTATGTTTTTGTTTTTTTTTAAATAATCCAAGACCGAATTCCTTCCCGTTACTTGATCTCTTTCTTTTCCCGCCTCTATTGACGTCAACCAGGCACTAACTGTAGGCATAAAAAGACATCCATTGACGCTTTGCAAACGTGTACCAACAAGATGAGGCGGTGAGTAGTGCTTTTCAAGTGGAATGCGAGACAACACGCCCTGGATGTCCCTCACAATGAACAGCGCCTCCGTCGCCTCGTCCATATGGATCGGCCGATAACGACAAGGGAACTGTGTGCACGGCTTAATATCGACTGAAGTGTATTGGAAACGGTATGGAGGAAGCTGATATATCGCAAGTTCAGATGCAAGGTAGCTCACACAGGTCCAAAAAAATAATCGGATGAACATCTGTCAGCACTTATTGTACCAGTTCGGGGCTGAAGGTGATGAAGGTAGGCTTCGGGGTCAAAATTTTACGGGAAACGTAATTACGGCGATAAAAAGTGGCTTTCCTCTGACGGTTTAGAATTCAATGATCGAGGCGTTTATAATTGACAAAATTATGTAAAGACTGGTGGTGATTGTGTAGAAAAATAATTGTAGTAGCTAAATGGGAATTCTATTTTGTAACATGACGCGCTGCCGCCACGTTACAAGGTGCATTTTTATTATATATGTCATAATGTTAGAGTAATTTACATAAATCTTGGGCGACCACCTAAATAGATTTTTGTTGTAATTTTATAAAGTACGCAAGATTCAAAGTGAGGACTGTAATTAAATGGTAAAGCGAATATTAAAGAGTTATTGAGCTGCGTAGCCTTGAAGCTTAGCGTGGTCTTCCCGAACCATGGCGACAGGACGTCGCGGATCTGGGGTTTTGCCGGACCACACATTCTGCTCCCTGGGGATGGGTGGTCAACAGGGTCACTCACCTGGCGGGAAATGCCTACCGCCCGACACCCGAATGTGCTCTCACCCCGGCGAACTTAGCCGAATATGTCCAACCTCTGTGATATGAGTGGGACAAATCAGATATCGGGGATATCACGTGACATTAGGTGCCAACCTGAAGATCCAATCCAAATGAGCTTATAACTTAAAATCCTGGGAATTTCTGTTATATGTGAGCTTCGAGACTACAAGGGGCGGAGCGAGAAGTTTTTCTCGTGGACCGAAGAGCGAGGAGCTGGACATTCTACCCGCGATTCTAGTCGAGTCTAGTCTGAGGTGGACTTGGAAAGTTGGCTTCTCTCGCCAACTGGCTATCGGCTTGCCTTGCTGCAGCAGGCTTATCACGGCGACACCGCCGGTAATGCGATGATGCGCATTAACAGACAGGACGTGTCTGTAGCAGCCGTGTGAGTTAATCTCACATACCGTGGGTCATCTCCGGTCACCGCAGACATCAGACGCAGAACTACAATGGTAACTTATTACGACCAAGCCATCTGATTGTGCATTCCATGAAACAGAACCCTTAAACGACTTTGAGAGGATAGATCCATGTTCTCACTTTGTAATTGTAAAAACCCGTGAGCTAGTGGCATAATTTGCCAGAACTAGTTATTTTCGAATGATATATTGTTCATTCGTGGCGCCCATGATTTTCTTTTTAACTGTAAAGTCACAGTATTATGATACCTTTGTCTGAGGTCGTCATAACTTGTATTTTTCATTGTTTCCAATTGTCATTATTTCTTGCATTTTGATTCTGAGATATATTTAAAAGTAAATAACAATTGTTTGCTTGCTCATGACGGCTAATTGTACCTCTGAGCGTTGCTTTTATGATTTTGCCAATTTGTGTTAATGTTAACGGTAAATTCGCTCAGACTTGTAATCGCCAGTGATAAGAAAATAAATGTCATATTGTGACAATTTTTCCTAAATTCCAACTAACGTCAAGATTCTTGCTAAATTAATAAATTTTCACTCCTTCATAAAAATTAAAATTAAAAATCCCCTTTTATTAATCATAAAGGTATGAAAGATAATTGTAACGTAGCTTGCCCACCAAGGCACCCACTACAATTTAACTCTGTTATTTCGCTCTATATATGTGTGGTAGTTCCCATAGTACAAAGATGGGAGGCATTTTGTATGGAACAATCTTTGTATGTTGTGCCGCTATCGAATGCTTATATTTCTTCAATAACTCTGGAATCTGTTCGTGATAGCACTGCGCGGGATACTGAACTGCAGAGTCAGTAATTTACGTATATTAGCTGGACAAATATTTTATATACCTGTAACTGTACACATCACTCTCTGTGTATTACAGGGCTACATATTTGTAAGCAGAACAGTTCCTAAAATACAGTAATTCGGTAAACTTCTCGAATGAAACATTTGGTTAAAAGGACCGTTGTATCGCAATGTGTCTAGGAACTTCTAATCAGATCCGAGATTACAAAGAAACTTCAGATGCTTCGGATATCTGTTAAGGACACTTCAAGCAGTTCCACGTAATCACCTAGACGAAACCTAGGATCTTCCGTAAGTTCTTCCTTAGAAATTTGTATTACATTCCGGGAATAACTCAATAATAACCTTTTCTATCTTACGCCAACCCACTTAGAGTGATCCAAATTGCAACTGATTTTAGTAATCATCCTGTCTGTTCTAGCCAAAAAGAAAGTATTTGTTAAAGTTTCAAGTTATTTTACCCACATTAGGTATCTTTTCTCAGCATCGTATCATAATAACTAACTCAAATAGATGCAATAAGGGCTTGACTGAAAGGCGAATCAACTGTGATATCAAAGTCGCTTAGTACTAACAAAAAGATCCTTCTGTAAAACGAAAAAGCTTTCAAAACCAAAAGTTTATATATATTTCCTCGAATAACGTTGTAAAACTCTCATCTACAGTACATCTCACTTTTTGGAAGCAAAGGTTGATTATTGAAAAGACAAAAGAATTCGATGTAATACAAACGTAATGTTATAGACGGGTATTAAAAACTGTGAAATAAATGGTTGAAATTATAGATGGGGAAGTCATTGAACTGGAGAATCTTACAGACAGTTAACGCCGGATAGTGACCTTGTTTCTGAAAAATATGCCGTTAAAATACTTTTTACGAGAGGCTACGTTCCAATGGTTAGTGTTCCCTCAAAGCCCACTAGCAACTTGAGTCACCATTTCAAGCTAAGTGGCCACATGGCAGAAGTATCAGTTGGAACTAGAGCTGGATGAACATTGTGTTGACGGCAGACTGGTACACGTCAGTTGAGACATTCGTGTAAAATCGTGCTCCTGCTAAAGATGGTAGGTACAACTATCTAGGGTTCACACCAAGTCTTCATTAAAGTTTTTACTTTGTTTCCGCAGTCATTGAAATGTATGCCGCGACGATCCCCACTCACTGCATCAAAAACTATCCATTACACATTTTTTCTTATGGCTTTACGCCTCGTCGACGTCGAGGTCATTAGAGGCGGGAAAGGGCTGGTGGCAAGGAACGGTAAGGAATTCGACCATGGCGTTTTGGAGGAAGCATCCCTGCATTCGCCAGGAGTGATTTTGGGAAACCATGAAAAGACCAAATCTGGATGCCCGGACGGGATTCCTCCCGAATGCGAGGCGAGAACGTTAACAACTCACCAACCACGCTCGGTGCCATTACACAACTCGATAAGATTCAACTTGTATGTAGAGGAAGCAAGAAAGAAAGTAAAAGAAAAATTTCCATATGGCATAAGTGTTCAGGGAGAAAAAATCAGTATGCTACGATTTGCTCATGACATTGTCTTGTTAGCAGAAAGAGCTGAGGATATTGACAAATTACTGAATGGCATAAGCAAAATACTGAAGCAAGATTTTGGACTGAAAAAATTCAAAGCAAGACTAAAATGATGAAATGTAGCAGAAATGATACCAATACTAGTAGATTAAATATAAAAATAGGATCGAATGTAATTGGAAAAGTAAGTAAATTCTGTTACGTGGGAAGCAAAATTACAACTGATGGCCGAAGCAGGAATGATGTTAAAAGCAGAATACGACTAGCAAAAAGAGCCTTCATGAAATGATAAATCTTTTAGTTTCAAATATTGATCTAGGAATTAGAAAAAACTTTTTAAAACTCTATGTGTGGAGCACAGCACTGTATGGTAGTGACAAATGGAGTTTAGGAATACCTGAAAGAAAGAAGATTGAAGTATTTGAAATGTGGTGCTACGGAAGAATGCTGAAAATTAAGTAGACAGACAAAGTAAGAAATGAGCAAGTTTTGGAAATGATGGGTGAAGAAGGAAGTTTGTGGAAGAAGCTTACAGAAATAAGAGACAGGCTGGTAGGTCATATTTTGAGACATGCTGGATTTGCTAATTTGCTGGTGGAGGGAACAGTCGAAGGTAAGAACTGTAGAGGAAGACAGAGATTAGAATATATGAAGCAGATAATTGAGGACGTGGATTGTAAGTGATATGTAGAGATAAAGAGGTTAGCACAAGATAGGAGGGGATGGAGGATTGCATCAAGTCAGTCGAAAGACTGATGACAGCAAAAAAAAAGTAACACGAAAACGTATTTGCAAGAAAGGTTATACGATTCTAGGACAGATGATAATATACCTTCAGGTGAGATAGTCTTCAGTAACTTCTATGGTGATTGGATTCAAAGGTATAGCGAAAGAAGTGTACAGTTGGGACCTTAACTCCCATTGGTTTTACAGTTCTTGACGTGCAAGTACCTACTGTTTTGGCACCAACAGCCACGAGCTGATCAGAGTCTGTTAGATCGTATGGAAGGCGAGGCCAGGGAGCATGCGGTGACGGAGAGGCGGCTGGCACGAGCTCTGTTACGCATCGACGCACAGGTCGATAGCCGCGTCCCTGCGGAGCGGCGCCGAAGCGGGCCACAATCAAATTACGGGACGGCAAATTGCCGCCCAAAATGTTTCCACCGAGAATTCGAGGCGGAATATTGTAAATCGAAGTATTGGTCGACCGCGAAGCGTGCGTCGAATGCAGAGCGGCCAGATTGGTTTGGCTTCGTCTGTCGAGGACAGCTGCCGAGGCACAAAGTAGCGACTCCCGTTAATTGCGTTCCCTGCAACTGTCACTTGAGGTTTCACTCCACTTGAACTCTCAACCTGCGGTTAAAGGTCTTCAACTACAACAACTGTGTGTGAAGCCGGCAGAAAGGACTCTACGGATCGAAACTCGTCGATGGTGACCTCAGTATTGCCTGAATTATTGACAAGAAACTGGCCTATTGATGAAGGAAATCCCACGTGATTTACAAAACCAAAATCTGGATCGTCTGACCAATAATTGGTCCAGTGCCCTCGTAAACGCCAGGCCTGAAATTTAATCCTCGTCCACGATGTACTAAACGGCTGTTGCGCTGCTGATTCAAAGGCCGAATTCCCCATGAAAGTTTTTGGGTGCACCTTATTCTCATAAAAACTGCTTATGCTTTACTATAGTGTGTTCACTTAACAGAGGCGGCTGAAGGTCACTCTGCTCTATCCCCACTCCGCTGCCTTTAACCCTACACGCGGGAGGGTGTCAATTTGGCACTCCCCTTCATGTACGCATGGTCAGCTGGGAGAGGCAAGAAGTGAGGTGATGAGCGGAGCAAGGGGAACATGACCTTGGGCCCCAGATCTCACGAAGTCTCATCAGAGGGTGGAGGGGCGTCCGAAAATCCGAAAAAACACCTCACGTAATTTATTGATGGCCGCCAAGTCCAACCCCTCCTCCACGTGGTGGGAGAGGGGCAACGGCGTGCCTGTGGGGATGAGGCACAGTGGGGACCTAGTGTGCCCCGGGACCGATACGGTAACTGTGAAGGCCCCACAGGAACCCTGAAAAATTACGGCCAACGGGGCTCTGGTGAAACTACGATAGGTCTAGAAAGCCAGTAGTGGATGAAGAACATGCTTTCAAAACTAAGTACAACCTTGGAAAAACCGCCAGACTTGGAAGAGGATGTGCAGGATGACCCGCAAAAGCGGAAACATCTAATGATGATGATGAATCGCAACTGAAACTCACATTCTTGCTAGGCACACTACACACGTATTTTTGTTTGGCCTCGTATTCGGGGATTCGAACCGCCGCGCCGGTTCGAATCCCGGTCCGGGAATCCAGATTTGGGTTTTCCATGGTTTCCCCAAATCACTCCAGGCAAATTCTGATATGCTTCCCTCAAAAAAGCCATGGCCGAATTCCTTCCCGTTCCTTGTCCCCAGTCCCATCCCACCTCTAATGATCTCGACGTCGGTGAGGCGTAAAGCCATAAGTAAAAAAAAAAAATGTAGAAATCACCGAGATGCTAAGCTTCGGAAAATAAAGACATGAACAAACTTATAGCTCAGCATAGCAACAAATGTCTTATATCGGATTTACAATGGACTAATTCATTGCCCACTTAGATCCCGTAATGTGTCATAAAATCCCACCTAAAAAAATGTTCGTCATTGTTCATATCGTTTATGTTTTTAATGTTTTTACACTAATGTAGCTCTGCTTATTGTTTTGCTACTGCTGCACCTTCGGAATTTGTCTCCTCTCGAAACCTCTAAATGCTTCGCAAAGTTTGAGAAATTTCGTGTGGAATGTACTCTGGTGACGTCATAAGTCGGAATTCTGGTCGGATTGTAATCCGTGGGATTTAGGCGTCAGAAAAGAAGGAGTCAGCGACCAGGAATCCAGTGGTGTGGGGGGCGACTCTCCAGTGAGATAAAAGCTATCAGTCCATCCAGTCACTCGCAAGCTAGCTGCACTGACTACACAAACTTAACTCTGTTTGGCGACAAGGTAAGACCCACAGTAGCAAATTAAATACAGATACCTTTAACCGTACTTGTTACGTTGAAATTCGATTATCTATGCAGCAACTATTCACATGGACTAATGATGGCACATTAGTCCACCAATATACGGCATTGCATTGAAGAGAGTAGAGTGAGGGCGAGTGATTTGAGTTGTGGTACACATTGTTACAAGGCATGATCCGAGCTGCAGACTATTGTGGACGACAAGATTTCGACTTTACATCGAAGTGAACATCTGGTACTTTCCCTGATGACACAAATTACGATCACTACTAAACCTCGAAGGCATAATGAATGTGGTACTCTGAAGAAAAATAAGCGGGTAGCTTAGTGGAAATAAATTGCTGTTTAACGTGAAAAACATACAAATAATTGACATATCCACGTTAAGGATAGCTAAAATGAGAGGCTTGAGGTGGAAAACAGTCAATTAAGTTGTTTGTATTACGTTCATGGCTGAAAATATAAAGAAAACATTTGTAATTGAATTATTAAGTGACAAAAAGTTACTTTGTTCATCATTGTCAATAACAGCTATCGCGATAAATAAGTGGAAAAAATTAGACTGCTATATTTCTTTACATTACATACTTATTTATGATATCTCTTTCAGCGAAAATTGTTTACAAGCTCTGAATGTTCTCTAGAAATTACGTGTTCAGTAAACATACCATCATTATGGCGCATGTTTAATTTAAAGGTAATTTAGGAGAAAGCTCGTTAGAGTTGAGAACCACGTGGTCCATGAAGACGAAAATGGAAAAGAAAAAGAACAAATGAGGCATCAATATTGCAAGAACGTGTTAGGAAAGGAGGGAGGGGGAATCGTAATTAGTGATTCATTAATTGTACTGTTACTGATAATTTCAATGTTGTATCTTGAAATACAGCACTCTACCAGATCTACCGAGCGTGGTGGGTGAGTGGTAACGCTCTCGCCTCACACTCTGGAGAACGCGTGTATGAATCCCCGTTCGACCAACCAGATTTGGGTTAACCACCGTTCTCCGAAATCACTCCATGCGAATGTCGGAATAGTTTCTTCAAAAAGTCATGGTTGAATTTATTTCCTTCCTTTTCCCAGTCCTTTCCCCCCCCCCCCTAATAACTTCTACGAGGCGTAAGGCCATAAAAGAAATCTGCCAGGTCTGTCTCTACTCGGGTTACGGTCTTACAACACGTTTGATAACGTCATTTGTTTGGGCCGCAGGTTCATTGGGGCGTTCGTTTGTATCTTGCTCCCTATCTGAATAATTTTAATATTAATTTAATTGCAATGGAGCACAGGCTCCGGTGGCAATTTCCATACACCCTCATCTTCCCCCTATCCTGCACCCACCAACATTTGCCCTCTACAAATTTTATCATTAAATTCCTTCAAAGTTTTCGGTAAATTATTCATCATTTCTCTTGGTAACTCATTCCAATCCCTGACACCCTTACCTAAAAAGAAAATCTTCCCACACCCTTGTGCCTGAAAGCGAGTGCCAGCTTGTGGTAACGGTCATCTTTACCCTTCCATGCACTACTTTTCATACCTACTCCAATATCTTTCAATGCCTCATCGCCAGTATACGCCTTGTACACTCCCATGACCCTCCTCATCCTCCTCCTGTCTTGCAATGAATCCCATTCCAGCTCCTTTATCATATCCGTCACTGATTGCATTCTGCGATAATTTCCAGAAACAAATCTAGCAGCCCTTCTTTGCACCCTCTCCAACTCCTGTATTTGATACGCAATACGAGGGTCCCATACTACACTACCGTATTCGAGCAATGGTCTGACCAAAGTTTTGTAACCCAATTCCTTTACTTCTCTCGTACATCCCCTCATCACTCTCTCCAACAAGTGCAGAATTTTGAAACCTTTCCAACCACCTGTCCAATGTGTCCTGCCCAGTTAAGCTTGTTATCAAATGTAATGCCAAGATATTTGCATTTCAAGTCTTCAGCAAGCAATTCTTTCCCCACTTGATATTCATAATTAACCTTTTGTTTTTTATTTGTGTATCTAATAAGCTGACTCTTCTTTGCATTTATCTTCATCCAAAGTTTACCAACCTAACTAGATATCCTGTTTACAATCCTCTATCTAATTTCAGATAGTAAACAATCAACACAATTATTCATTAGAATAATGATAGCTCCGACCTTGTCTCAAAGAAAAAAGCCACATGACATATTATTTACAAACGTCACTTTAAATTATTCCAGTCTGGTTAAGGGACAGTACGTACCTAAAAAGAAAAAGTAATGTTTTAAGATACATATAAAATTCTAAAAGTGCTGGAATCTTTGTAAGACGGTCGAAGAACTCATGAAAACCCCATCAACCGACTAAAAGTTAATCGTGAGTTTTTGCTAGAAGATATCAGGATACCAGATTACCTTGTTCGCTACGACGTAATGCTACCAACAAGTCGTAACATGAGGAGGAATTATAACTCGGGCCCATAACCTCCTCCCGTTATCGCGCAAAAACTTAGAAGTCTCTAGAAACTGCATATTTCATTGCATCCTCTACCTGGCATTAACAGCCACTACCAGGCAATACCCACTCTAAAGGTAATTCTCTCAGTCTCCAACTAGACAGGAACGGTGGGCGATAACAGCTGCGGTTCTGAACTCTGAGACGAGGCGCGCTCTTTCCACGAGAGCGGGTCTCCGAGGCTGATCCTCGGCGCCGGCTTGCCTGCAGACGCGATCAATGACGTCGGCGCCTTCAACCACGGCAGCGTCACACACAGCCCAAGCTTCGGCGAGCATTCTGTATTCAGTTCCATTGCAATCCTCCAAATGACAGATTGTATCATCAGTTTAAACACAATGGACATATTTGTAAAAGGACGACCAAGTCTGACCGAATAACGTGTTGGATGAGTGACAAATTCTTTCCAAATCTGTTACGTAGGCTAGTCGCGAATTAGTAATTCCAGTGACGTCTGTGCGGAGAGTTTTAAGGAATGCTTACATCTACACTCTTATCATTTACAGCTGTTACAAGCTATAAACCGTTCAGACTACCGTTTACGTCACAACTTTGCAAACGAACTACACAACCCTATATGTTGAACCACGTTCCTACTAGTGCAACTCAGTGAAACACTCTCCACATACATCTTGCCTGTTATACACACACTTTTAACCACATTTAAGTGTACTGTTAATTGCTGCCACTACAATTTTTTTCTGTAATTGCTTCGGAAATGGGAAAATAAGTAAAACTACAGCCGTGCCTACAAACCAGCAGCACTGGGGATTCGAGCGTGGTGGGGAGTGGTTATGCTCTGGCTTCGAATTCGGGAGAACACCGGTTCGAATACTCGTCCGACCATCCTGATTTCGATTTTCCTTGGTTTGACCAAATCACTCCAGCTGAATTCCAGGACAGTTCTATCAAAAGACCATGGCCATTAAAAAAAAAAAAAAAATATGAGGAGAAGTCGCTAAACACGTTCCCTTATAATATATTTTCTATCGTCAGTTAGAGTGCACTGTATGTGGATGCAAGTTACGTGTTTCCGTTTCGTTAATAATCAAAAACTTGTCACTACAGTCAAAAGCGAATAGATAGAAATACACTTAGGGTAATGATTGGAAACCGATAGCTTGCTTGGTGTTAAGATAAGTAAGAATTTGATAAAGAAAATTGCAACAACATGCCGATTATAATCTAGAACTACTAAAACTCTTTCCCTTACTACCGAATGTCCTACTCATTTGTATTTGTTTGCATAAATTTCGTATAAAAGCAGAATATTCTCAGTATATCAAATATATATCGTTTTTGATACAAGAATTATAGTAAGGTAAATAATGTTTGTTACTTAAAGCTAAAGAGAGGATATTTAAAAACAGAGAAAAGCCTAAGGAAATGCTTCGTTACTTATAGGTTATAAAAAAATACAATCATTAACGAAGGTCGAGAAAGTTGCTTAAAATTAAGCGAAGCAACAATTACCGCGGTAGGATATGTCACCAAGCATTTGTACTGCCTGAGAATTGATTGTACAACATGCTTATATTTTACTGTGTAATGCAGCAATCCAAACATAACTTACAGTTGTACGTGGCCAGGTTTTATAATGACCAGAACAGAATAAAATGAACGAGTCTGTTAGCGAAATCCACAATCAGTTGACGGATAAAGGAGTTGTTGAGCGGAGACGAGCTGCTTGTTAGGTTGGCCGCTGTATATCTGCCGTTTCCATGGCAACTCCTGCAGCGCCCAATTACGGAGTTGGGGTCCAAACTGCGCGGATCGTTCCTAATTGAAACGCGCCGGCTTGTTTGCAGACACCGCTTAATGGCGGAGGAAGCTCAGCGTGAAAACGATAAGCACTCGGAACGTCCAAATTCGTTACCGAATGGAAATTACCTGCGACTGGTCCCGATGTCTCGTGAAACTAGCACCGTAGTCTCTCTATTCCAGAACAGGGGAGTGTTTAAGTTTGTGTACCACCGTAATATGCTGTAAAAATTTAAAGTTTGTGGGAGCTTGGCTCAATTGAAATATTGTATATCCTCAAACCTTGTATCATTGATAGTACCTTAGACTCTGCAAAGTATGACAGAGAGGCAACAATAATCATACGTACGAATTTTGACGAGCATTCGAATTTCCAAGACTTGAACGGATAAATAAAATCTACAGAAGTGAGTTTTTGTATTTTTGACATGATGTGAGTATGTCTGTGACATACCTGTATGAACAGAATAATCTGCAAGACAGTGATTATTTATCCAATTTTTAAGCCAATTTACGCTCTTTTATACACTGACATGCCCAAATTCATAGGATAAGTAATGTAAAAAGAAAATACGTATTCTCTAGACTCATATTTCTGCCCGTTATTCTGTCCCACATTTCGGCAATTTTGATTTAATTGGTGGCGACTTTTCCGGAAAAGGAGAGTGCAAAACGTGAAGAGGATATTATAAGGAAGCAGTTAATCCAAATTTCAACAGGTCAGTAACAGTTTTTCGCTGGTGGAGAATATGCTACCCCACGCTGCTGCTGCTTGTTTTCCACTCTGTACAAGAATATTAGTGAAAGCCGTCAGCTCATCAGAGCTGTGGACACCGACACCGGGTATTCAAGCACTGCTTTTTCTCTCACTGTCGAGTAGTTCGTTGAGAATGCAAGTCAAGCTCTTCTCACGCCGCGACGCTGCCAGGTCAGACGGGATCACACCCCCGTGCAGAATGCCAATCGACACGCGGCGCGGGGGCGTTCACTCCTTTGGTGCCGTTACAACAGCTGAAAACACTTGCTGCTGAAGCCAATAACCAATGCACCAGTTATCCACTCTATTGACTCTGTCGAATCAACAATGTGACATTATATTCACTATATGTACTGCAAATACTTTGTTTCTATGCGCGTAAACGAAACATAACTGCAGGGAAAGCTTCTACATCACACATCACAGATACGATATTTAATTATTTTCAAAAATTTTACTTTACCTTGCGTAACTTTTATGTCTTCTGCTCCAGAAGAGCTCATAGTCTGAAGTAATGAGGGGAAAAAAAGCTACAGTGAGACTGGATAGTATCGTAGTGCGGGAACTGCTTCATGAGCTGCAATAGCTATCTTCTCCTATTGTCATGTATACCTAACAGTGCCTCGCATTCGGTAGAACGCGGGTTGATATCTCCGTCCTACCATCAATATTTCGGATTTCACGGTTTCCCGAAATAACTCCATGCGAATAATCGGATAGTCCCTTCATAAGGCCGTGGCTGAATTGCCCCCGTCCGCTCCAGACTTTAATGACTTCAATATCGAAGATTCGTGAAGCCTTAAAGCCATAGCAAACTGGGTTTGAATCGGCGATGGAAATGGCATATCTTCAAAGCTTGCTGAACCATGGAGGTCAGAGGCCTGGGCGTAGCATGGACCCTATCAGCCTCAAGTGTCAGCAAGGAGAAAAACCAAGCTCTATATCTGCGAATTCCCGTCATAGCTTACGGTAGTTTCCTCCCGACATATATCATCACCTCAACTTAGTGATTATTTTTCTGCTCTCTTCGTTGAGACCGAAATCTTTCCTATTAATGAATCATTGATGCTTCGTGGTTGCCTTTTAAGACTCTTGACTTCTTTTTTAACCTGTTTTTAAGAAAATGTTAACGCGGCGCTCTTTATACCTTCGATTCATCCGCCAGTGTTGGTAGAAATTAGTAACGGATTTGCAGGCGATTGATTAGTTACGACTTTCTCTCGCCGCTTTATTACTGCCGGTCCTGTTCGCCATGGCACTATCTGTGTACCTCGGGCTCAGAGTTTAATGGCGACTGCTCTCGTAAAAATGCCGCTATCAAAACACAGAGCGAAATCTAAATTAAAATACTCTGATAAGAAAGTTTATTCGCTTACCTCTCAACTACGTCGACTTATCACTGCTCCACAGACTAGGATCACTTTTCACTACAATCAAAGCTCTTTATTCTCGGTTTCAGTATTCGCGGGTAAAACAATTGTGAAAACTTTCTGTATTCATAGCTTAAATTTTTTTATTATTCCCGAATCCATTCGGCGAATTCAGTAGATTCGGCATCATTTACAAACCGATACGACTAAAAAAGCAAATCTCATTGCCACTAAATCTAAAGTTCATTGTCAAAAGCCGTCGCTGCCGCTGTATTAGATGTTCCGCTATGATCTTTGATAAAAGCCACTGCGCCACGATCGGCTCTGAATCTATAATTACTTCAACTAGTCAGTCGTTGCAATAATTCTGAGTGATTAACACGTGTCTCCTCTTCTTTGTTCTCAACGTCTGTCAAAAGCAAAGAAAAATTAGTTCCTACTCGTAAAAAAGTTGTGTTGCCGCTTAGAGTAAAATAAAGAAATGTTTGACCGTTTACTGTGGCCTAATCTCAATGTCGGAAATGTTGGAGAACCCGTGCAAATTCAAAGTTTAACTGTAAACATTGCTCAAGTTGCGAATAGAATAAGACTTGATGATTCCGAACAGGTAGAATCAAGTGACATTCAAGAGTTGCTTGAATCGCAAAATGAATATTTGACAGAAATCGAATTGGAGGAAATGTTAAATCTTCAACCCAATCAAGAAGAAGTTTCAACGAGCACTGAAATGGTGAAATTTAATTTAAAAAAAAAAAAATCTGAGTGTAGGTCTGGAGATGGCAAAAGAGCTTTGTGATTTTTTCGTGAAAAGAGATCCGTCTGTGGAAAGAAGTTCTTAAAAGACAAATTGTTAATGCCACAGCTGAATATCAATCCGTATTGGAAGACCTTTTAAAAGTGGAAAAACAAGGAAAAATTACCAAATTCTTTAAAACATTACCTAAACGCGACAATATAAATTAAATAATGTTGCTTAAAATCTCTTAATAATTTGATTTTTTTTAAAAATATTGGAACGTATCCTCTACAATCCCATACAAATTACCAATCCATATTCGCGGTTTCCATATTCGCGGCATATTTAGGCTACGGAACGTATCCCCCGCGAATAAGCAGCTTTTACTGTATTTGATTTTTAGTTCTTCTACCATGTACTGTACCTTAGACAATTTCTCTTCCTTCATATTTATAAGAACAAAACTTGTCAAACATTCTATGTAGCAAGCTGTTGTCACAGTTATCTAGTAGAATAACCTGAGGTATAATTCAGGAGAAATAAAAACGAAGTAATACCATGATTATAGATTTTTACAATTCTCAGTCGCCAGTCAGAACATAACTCTTATAATCCTCAAAAAGTCTGCTTATGCTGATAGACTCAAGGTAACTCCATAAGTTCTGCTCTGTTTTATGCTGTGAACATTATGCTTTACTTACCGTATGCAGACAGGGTAGGCAGCCGCTAGTTAACCGAATACAGGAACCTATAAAGACGGTTCATTTTCTGGCTCCCTCGTCCGTAAACATCTTTGTTCGGAGGTGGTGGTAAAAGCAGGCATGTAAAGCAGCAAGTTACTCCAGTTTACGCTCCGTAACCGCCTTATGAGAGTCCTCCCCCTCCACCCCTCCCCTCACTTTGCGTTCCACCCTTCGCGTGTCTCGACTGTTTAGCTTATCGGCGGGAAACTATTACTCTGATCTCCTTATCGCATCTCCGGCGATAAAACCTTACAGCCGTCACCACTAATGGGATGCAGTCATGCCAGCGTTTGATGTATAGCACCGCGCGCTGGTCTTTTGAAAAATGCATTTTTGGTTCAAGTCATCGCCAACCAGATCCTGGTTTTCTGATAATACTGCAGCGATCGACACGTTTGTTGTTTTGGGATATTTACAGAGAAGTTAAATTCCAGAATTGACTCTTGTTCATTTAACACGACAAGCTTCTGATCTCACAGTACCATCGTTGTTTTGACTGTTCTTAGAAATGATTCCAGATACCGATAGGCATGTCTCCTGAAGCGAGTATAATGCTTGAGGAGAGGAAATTAGTTGAAAATGGAGAAACTTTTTCTACTGTTTGTCATGAATATGAAATCAAATTACACAGTCCACGACTTCATGTGAATTTTTTTTTCGTTTCGTCATGTTTGTTATACTGCTACTAAGATAATACGTGTTTCGCGCTAAGAAAGGAGTTAACATAATACGGTATGTCATCTCTGAATCTTCTCCATTCCTCCGCCATTCTCTTCATCTTGGTGTAGCTCTTCTGCGATTTAACATCATCCATCCTTTGTAATCTTCGTCATTTTCTTTTTCCATCTGCAGTATCTTTCAAAATATCCACAGAAACTCTTTGATACCTCAACAGCCCTTCTTCGTGTTTCTGGCACTCTTCGAAATATTTATTTTCTCAACAGTTCTCATCAGAAACTCTTCATTCTTTACTCTATCAATCCAAACTATCTTTTCGCCATCTCAAAGATTTGTAATCTCCTTTCTTCTTCTTGCTTCAGAGTCCAATTTTTGCTCTACAAAGCGCTAAGCTCCGAATGAAATATTTCATCATTCCTTTCGTTAGCTAGTTTGACAAAAAAAACACATAATGATCTTACGGTGTTACTGGCATAAGTTAGGAAAGAAGGTAAGAAAACTGTGTCGAGAAATTCCCTTAATTTCTGGTGTGTGTAATCCTCGATGAATAAGATCTTAAAAACAATGAAGAACATACTGTTTTTTGTATTTATTTTTTTCTGCAACTTTTCACCGCTTATTTCCTTTGCTATAAGTAAAAAGAATCGAAAAGAGGAAATTGGGTCACAGATTTCTTAGACTTGAGCTCAGCTTAAATTTATCCGGAGACGGTTCACGATATACATATTTTGAGTTCTTTGCGATGGACAAACTTCGATACAAAGGAAGGCACAGTTGGATTACTGAAAAATTACGAAGAGCAGCTCTTCACGATCTTAACTAATAAGTAACATTTAGTAAGGAGCATGGAGGAATATGGAACCTATGTCCTTGCCAAAGTACCTAATTGAAACAATATTTTTTTTACCACTTAAAATCCTATTTCAAATTATAAAACGTAGCAGAATAATATTTTCTTGAGACGCATTATCAAAAACTGCCAGTATTCTGGTCATGATTTAAGTACTGATGCTCAGACACAATTCTCACACGAAACTTGTATTATGGAGAGAGCCGCTGGTCTCTTAGAGAGACGTCTATCCGAGACAAAAACCTCTCTCGACTGACGGCTGTCTCGTGCCGAGATTTTGCAGCACCGAGAGCCAAAACACGATAAATCGCGTCTGGGAGCGGTTTTAATGATGTGTTATGCTCCCCCTCGGCACTCGGCGAAAATACGGCTCAAGTTTGCCGCTCCTGCGCGCGCAGCGGCGATAAAAAGAGAGAAACTTCTTAGGCGTCGCAGTTGTGTTTACGTCTCCCCTCCGCCGCTGATAAATTTGACGGTCGGCGTTATCTCAGAACAAGAGGTGAGGCGGGGAATTATTAATGAAGTGCTGAAGCACTGCCACTCTGTGAAGTTCGCCGCCCTGCTCTCGACTCTCTGCCTCACTTCACTCTTGTGTCCGTATCTACCTCAGTGATACAACGTTACTCAATACCGCCTGACCTCGTTCCACAAATGCTGATAACAAAGGTAATTCGGATCTCTTATTACTCAATACTGGTTCAAAGTTCCAAACTGAAAGCGGCGAAATATATTTCAATTTTGCCGTAGAGTCAAACTGTAATAGTGAATCGGCACGAAATTTTCTGCAAGACTGTAATTTTTTTTCTAATGGCTTTATGCCTTGTCGAGGTCATTAGAGGCGGGAAAGGACGGGGACAACGGGAAGGAATTCGGCCTTAGCCTTTTGAAGTAATCATCCCGGCATTCGCTTGGAGGGATTTTTTTTAACTGCTTAACGTCTCTTAACAGCGAGGTCTTTAGAGACGGGAAAGGACGGGGAGCAAGGAATGGGAAGGAATTCGGCCATGGCCTTTTGAAGGAAGCATCCCGGCATTTGCCTGGAGTGATTTTCGGAAACCATGGAAAACCCAAATATGGGTGCCCGGACGGGGATTCGAACCCTCGTCCTCCCAAATGCGAGGGCAAAGACAAATCTGTAAGGCCCTCGGAGTGCACCTAAATTCGACGATGGTTTGATGTCGTAGCAATAAATATTAATAATCCGAGGGTCACATGATGAGCCTCGGAACAAACCGAAATTGTTGTTATTATTTTATAGAACTTGTTTCTTCTAAAGCTAGAAAGGAATATTTACACAACCTCACCGCGGTAGTGGAGGATTTCATATTATCGTCAGTTTACCTTCCCTCAGATGACTAATTTACCTTCGTACGCGAAATGTTTGCAAAAGCAAAGAGAAAAAAAAAATACTTGGGAGTGTTGTGACATGCTACTTGGCTTTCGTATAGTGACCGGTTCTGCGGAAGTGTAGAAAGGCAAAAGTTACATCGTCAATTCCCTGCTTTTCAAAGTACATACGCCTCATTATTCCTTTGCATGTGAATAATAGTTTCATATTTGACTAATGGAAGAATGCTCGTACGATTCTGTATAATGTTGTTACTATATTTACAGAGATTAACACACTATTCCTTATGTAGGTTGTCACCGAGGTGTCTTTCAATTTTCAACGTTGCTTTCAAGTTTAAATTAAGTTCTGCACTTAATTCCTCCGAATTATTGAATTTCTCTTACTACCCTCTGGCTTAGTCACTAACGTTAAAATCACATTCCGATAGAACATAATGCACTTAAAAATTATATTAGTTCTCTTCTTTGTGAAGATTTTGAAAAACAATTAGTCAGTGTTAGAAACTTGATCCTCGCTTGTTTCTCCCAATAGAACGCCTAGGATCAAGGCAACGTGACGCGCTAGATTCAGTGGCGTAGCTATGGGGGGGGGGGGGGGGGAAGGGCTAGTCGGAGCCGTGCACCGGGGTCCCCTAAGTTCAGGGCTCCCCCAATCTCCCAAAGCTAAGGGAGCCCATTTGCCCTGAGGGCCCCAATATTTTTTTTTTTGCACCGGGGCCCTTGTAAACCTAGTTACGCTACTGGCTAGATTACGTCCAAAACTGCGTCGGCATGAATAAAACGACATTTGTTGGCAAGGTGCATCTTTTGCTTCACCTATTAATGATTTGTTAGTGTTAGTTAGATTGTACAATGCACTGCCTGAGCTGTTTGTTTCTTCAAGACTGATACGTTAGGGGGCATCCATAAATTACGTAAGGTAAAATGGGGGGGAGGGTCCGGCGAAATCTCACCAGGGGGGGAGGGGGTTTGGAAGGGTGAGACCTAAAAAAAAAAGGATCTCAAAAAGTTGCTATTTGTAGGGGGGGGGGGTCTCACGGAACAAATCTCATCAGAGGAGGGGGGGGTCCGGAAATCCGAAAAAACACCTCACGTAATTTATGGATGCCCCCTTACACCGTAAAGGGAGCGCTGGCAGCTGCGGTGTATTGTTATCGTTGCAGAATGATTGCTTTTGCTTGATCAGGGTATTAAGCACTTCGAACGTTTATATGTAGATTTAGATGTATTAGACAGTAATCACATTTCTCTGGTGTGATACAACGGCTGTACTAATTAGCAGTATCTTTTCATAATATTTATTCGTTGATCAAACTGTGAACAATACACCAATTATTGTTAACATCGTGTAATACAATAATTTCAGAAATCTGTCCTTGCTTTTCTATATATGATGCTGTACGCTTCATCTAAGAGGGGTGCTATCGATCAAAAAGTGTGTTACGAGTCAAAAAAGTTATACCAATGTAGGTTACTTTATTTATTACAAGAAGGGGAGCAGCCCTGCCTTTTTTTCTGGAAAGGAGGCGGAGGTTTTTTTTTCCAAAAGTAGGTGGTAGGTCAAATTGTTTGGAAACCTATGTAGTACCTACATAATCCAGTGTGCGCAGCGGTATATCCAGGCGGTCTAGCAAGCCAGTCTCAGCGAGACCTAGTAAGATATCTGCTTAGGAAGCGACTGTGCTACTCAGTCAAGTAAATCTGTATTGAATCGCTTCTCAAGTTCAGACCATAATGATAATTTGAACTTTTGAGGGCTACGACTAGCTGCAGTGTAGACACTCGCATTCAGGGAGGTGTGGGACGTGCTTTGGCGCCACGGTGGCATGGCGGACGCCACCTGTTATCTGCTGCGACTGACCACTGTTTAGCAGAGATAAGCTAGTGTCCAGCAGGTGTCTCCAAGACCTTGTGGTGTGATCGTGCCTGTCGCTGAGCCGTACTCACCTTCTGAACACCTGTTAGTTACTATAGCTTTGCCATACTGCACACGTACACGCCCCGCGTTCCCAACAATACGAAGTCCCACTCAGGCATAAAGTAGGCAGTCTTTACCTATGACAATACTCTGGGACTGACTGATGTTGAGAAGTGCTGCGTGTGTTGATATATGGAGGGGCAAAAATTAGGCCTCATTTTCGGACCAAAATATGCAACCGTTGCGTCTTTATATTTCATTTCCGCGGCGCCATGGTAGTTTGTTACATGATTCATATTTACGAGGACTCTTAGTTTCAGCGCAGGCACAGATTATGGTGTAGTACCCATCCGTTCCCCTAGTTCCTGTATTTAATCCAAGCAAACAAATGTAAATAACCACATTAATGAGAATCCAAACAAATTAATGTATAAAACCATTTTAACGAGAATCCAAACAATCCAACTTTAATTGAGTTAAACTGTTTTCTTGTTATATGAAGCTTACGTGATTTACCTGATTCGCCATATTTTAACAGCTGCAGTATTGGTTCTGTGTCGTCAGGGCCGGCGCTAGGATTCTCGGGCCCCGAGTAAGTGATCTTAGGCTCCCTTCCCCTCCCCCACCCCACCCCCCCCCCCACCCCCGCCGAAAATATTTTTACTTTACACCTTTCTTTGTATAAACTCAGAACATTTTAATACAAAACTGTTCAAAATTGTTGGTGACGATTTTAAAATTTGTGTTTGATTTCTATTTATTTAGGCATCCATGCCGGCAGGCCCCCTTTGGTAGTCTGAGTCCCGGGTACTTTTGCCCCGCTTAACCCCCCTAACGCCGGCCCTGCGTATCGTTGATCACGGCGTAAAGTGAAAGTAAATACAATTATCACGCGTAGCACCGTCTTCGTATTGAGTACCACACGCGAATGCTGCGCGTTCTAAACGAAATGTCAATGAAACAATGGTAGTGTTCAATATTAAAGTAAGATACAGATCACTTTGATTATTAATGTATTGTTAATTGTCACTAACACTAAACTGCTTTACTTCATAAATGTCTTCGCTGTCCGAATAAGATAAAATCCAGTCTTCCAGAAATATTATAAATAATGCTTATGCTTCACCACAGAACATGAATGAAATAACATTATCTACACTAATATTATAAATGCGAAAATTGTTTGTTACGTTTTCATGAGTAAGCGACTTAACCAATCTTGAAGAAATTTGATAAGGAAATATTACGTAGGCCTATCATTAGAAAGGACATATAATACTTTTTTCGGGATAAATAATATATTTTGTCATAAAATTCGTAAAACTAACCGAACGGTGACAGACAGAAAGATATCGTGTGCAAGCCTTTGAAATGTTATATCGGTCCCTCAGTCTTTATCTCTCCCACAGTCAATTTGTGTAAGCTCTGTTCGGTAGAGTAGTACATTTAGAAAAGACGTGTCATTCTCGTGGTTATTATATGTAACGAACTCACGGATTTACAACCCTCAAAGGCTATATATCCAAAAACATTACGTACAAAATGGTATTCACATAACTTTAAACCATAAACAGCTGCCGGAGGAACTGTGGTATGTAGTCTCCTACAGTTAACCCTCCCCCCCTTCCCCCGCCTTTAGTTTGTAGCTACTTTTAAACATGTTGGAAATTCTTTTCTTCATGAAACAAGTTCAACTTCCCCGACATATTATTCAGAAGCCGTACTTTCTGGAATATCTTTTACCTAACTTACAGCATTTTATATCCAATTCTAGTAAGAATGCAAAGTCGCGGATAGCAGCTAGTATTTATATGACATTAACTTTCCATCCCAAGCGCACTTGAAGTATGTCAGTATAAATCTAGGAGCGAAATGTTAAGAGCGAAAGTATGAAATGTCGACGTGTAAGCTGTGACGTGAAGCTTCACTAAATAGGAGTGTACATCTTTATGAGCTCCTACTGCAATAAAAGCCACCATCCCGCCGCGCAGCGCCGGTCAAGCTGTTGAGGTGCGGCTCGAGTCACTTAGTTTGAGGGCGGGCGCCGAATCTCATTTGAATGCATTGTCGGCCGCCTTTGTCTCGCGTCCCACGTTTTTTCGCTGTTTGCGTTTCATCACGCCGGCAGCTATCCTTTTTTTCCCCCGCAGTGCAGCTATTCAGTTCCCGCCTGGATTGTGATTTACAACTCTTTTGTAATTTTCCTTCCTCTCTGGTGACGGAGTGGCAGGACCGTTGTTACTTAGCGCCCCCTTCTACTGATCACAGCTGGAACTGTTAATAGGCTGGAGTAACTGCCTCCGCACCTGTTACCGTCTTGATCTTTATAAAACTAATTAACAAATCAGTTTTTTCTACAAATAACAGTTTTGTCTAGAACATAGGTTCTCAACCTCTTTTGGCCTATGGCTCCTTTTTTTTTTTTAAAAAAAAAAAAAAAAAAAAAAAAAAAAAAAAAAAACACAACTTATCGTACCTTTTTCCAACAAAAAATTACTCACCGCCACTTTTTCAAAAAAAAAAAATAAATAAAATAAAAAAAAAAAAAGCACACACACATCCACCCCGACTCCCCTTCTCACAGTAAATAAATTAACCCAACTCTCTTGACTCGTAATGCCCCTCTTAGATGAAGTGTGCAATATCGTATCTAGAAAAATTAGGGCAGATCTATAATATTATTTTATTAAAAGATATTAACAATATTGCTGTATTGCTCACAGTTAGGGTAACAAATACATATTACAAAAATATTATTAATTAGACGATTGAGCTTGGTGTAATTACACTAATTTTTCAATATTTGGTGATTAATTTGTCATCAATAATATTAAATCGCCGCGTTCCGGTACTGACAATCTATTTCTTTTCTTAGCTGATCAACTGCTGAATATGCTAAACTCTCTTTTGACTACATATAATTATTGGAACGCAATTTCTATGATGTAGCCCGTAAAGCAGATATAATGCACGGTTTGGCGGTTGGTTTCTAAATTTGCCTTGGACCAGAAACACCCCCTATCATTTGTTTAATACCCACCGGTGCACACAGGGGTATTTGACACAAAAAGCCGATCAAAAGTCAAATTTTTTTTTTAGCAAATTCAAAGAACCCGTATCTACCGGACTCGAAGCAAATGTCTATAGAATAACAATCAGCTATGTTTTTTAGGTAAGCTCCATTCCCCACCCCGTGAACAGTCATCTTCTGAGCACATTGCAAGACCCACGTACTGATCCGAAGCAAATACGAGAAAATTATAAGTTGTACCATTTTAATTTGTGAGTGATGTTAAGTGAGAAGTGGTAATTTTAAACATGGATATTGTTCAGCCAGGTGTCTAGAATTGAAATAATAGTAACATTCATCCAAAGGTATCGCACAACTTTATTTCTGTACAGTTTTGTAAGCTGACTCATTTTGTACTGATTTTTTTTATTACGAAAAGTATTAAAGAGTGATTTTGTTATATTTCCGGACCTTTCCCGAGTCTGATTTCTTATATGGTATTAGTTTAGTGTACTATCTTGGTGTTCCATTGAAAATTGGGTGCCAAAAAGTGCCAAACGTCTATTTATTCGAAAATATTCTAGATTATTTACAATGAATCAAACTTACTTTTTTCGGTCACATTTTTTTTATGTAAGATTTTCTCTGTTATGGGCTCTTCTGGTATCATGCTCATGACCCGTAAAGTTATTTATGATATGATTAAACACGAGAAAGGAAATTATTTCGTGCAAAAGTTGTAATTAGTCGAGGAAAATATTTTAAATCAACCGACATTCACGGTCGAACAAAGGCAACAGTTCGAACAAAGGTTTTCAAGGCTTAAATTGGAAATTAAAAGAAAATGGTACGCTGCTAAGAGAATTGAGAGTGTATTTTTAAATAAATACCATGATTGGTTCAAAGGATCTATCGAAATTCCCATAAAATCCAATCCGACCAATGTGGATTGGCCTATAAAATCTTTCGATGATTTGACCGATTTTAGCAAATGATGTCCGCAGAGATAATAGGTATTAACAAAACATTGATTGACAGGTTTTATACTATTATCTGAATGATATATAGTGGGCACAAGATAGATATTAAAAAAATCCCCACTGCCAAGAAAAATTTAAAATGTACTGTACATTGAACTGTACTCGTGGCATCCAATGTCACCTATACAAGAAGTATTGATTGAGGGCCCACTTATAATAGAGTATGCACTTTTGCCTGTAGGCAATCTGTCAGAAGCAGCAGCAGAAGCTAGAAACAAATATTTTCGACGATTTAGGGAGAGACACTCCAGAAAACTTAGTTGGGTGTAGTGTAACACAGATGTCATTAATAGGCTTTCATTAACTTAGGATCCGTATTTGAGCTTCATCAGGCACAAAATCCCCAAAACATCTAAATCATTCAATCCAGAAAATTCTAAAATATTACTTTAATGGGGCCCGAGTACTCAAGAAGAGAACGAGCCATAAGGTGAAGGTTCCGACGACGAAGGATGGGACGGTTCGTCAGAATGATATTTTAATGTACATATATGATTATTGTTTAGATATTTTGTAAATATTCACTTAATATATTATAACGTATATGAACACAGTACGTAGTCTTTATTATTACTCCTACTTCACAGTTATAAGTTCTAATACACAAAAGAATCGAAACAAAAATACAAATTACGTAGAAATAATTTTGATCGACTTTTTGTGTCAAATACCCCTGTGTGCGGTGGACGGTAATGCTCCCGTTGTGAACCACTGATCCAGAGGATTTTAGAGCTTGAGTAGGGGAGACTGGGTACGGTTGTGACAACTTTCATTTGATCGCTCATAATTTTCTTAGTTTGCCAGTTACCTGGAAGGAAGGTGATTTTTAGAGTAAAATGTACATTTTCCTACATATAAATAATAAAGTTTTGTCCCTAACTACAATGGTAAAGTCACAGCAACAAATCAGAAAAAAAGAAAAAAGTGTCACAACCGACCACACCCCAGGGGCGGTTGTGACAGTGCTTGGGGTCGGTAGTGACAGATTCAAAAATACAACAAAACGGTCTAAAATCACTTTTATTTGAAATAATATCAAACATAATCTTCTTCTGGATAAATTTAATTTTTACATGACAATAGAAATTAATCTGGGAACATCTTAATCGCTTATAACTAATAAGGCATTGTAGCATCAATAGTTATTATAAAATTCTTGATATAGATCATTTTGATAATACCTGGAACAATGCACCTTGCATCCAGCCTGAAGAATTTGCAGTCCCAATTGATCCCTAGCAAAATGATCGTGTTCACTAACCCGTGGAAATAAAGGACAGATAGTATTTCCCAAGGAATTTTCTGCAAAAGTAACCATGACTAATGTGCCTCGTACAGCTGTCGGTCTACCTCAAGCGTTTTCTCGGCATCAAAAACGAAAAATTTACTGTCACAACCGTACCCAAAAAATATGTCACAACCGTCCCCAATGCACTCCTTCACAAAACAACAATCACCATAACAATACAAAATAACCTACGTGCAAAGTAATCACTGCTATTTAACTACTAATGTATAACTTATAACGAGGAGAAACACTCATTACTCTATCTGTACACATACAACAAAAATTATTAAAAGAAATCTAATAAAAATATTACTTTTGACTGTTAAAAAGTAATGTAGACCTCTACGATTGTTAATGTCACGCGATTTCTGACGCGATACCGTGAAACACGTTCAAACAGGCACGTCGCTCCTCTCTACCCCCTCCCCATCCCGGTATTCCTTATAGTTTGGCTAATATGACGACTGTCACAACCGTAACCTGGCACAACCGTACCCAGTCTCCCCGATTGTAGTAATGATATCAAAATGAATTCAGAATGCTTCACTGATGATGCACAACAACAAAATAAAACAGTGAATCTTTGCAGTTAATACTAGTTAAGCATGATCAAAGAATCTATTACACACACATTAACATTTCGTTGCTTGGTATTTATTTCTCTTATAAAATACGAAAGAAAGTCGCAACATACAAATTAAACAGAAATATATGTTTGGAGGCCTTGTCACTTCTATCGACGACCGCAGAACATAGTGTAGAAACATCGCGTTGCTATACTGCAAACGCTAGATTACACCGATAATTCGGAAAATCCTCTGTTCATGCATTGAAAACGGAGGTTTACGACTATGACGTTTTCTTGATGCTCATATATCAAGGAAAACTATAGTTAGATCTTCACTAATATTATAAATGCAAAAGTAACTCTATCTCTGTGTCTGTTTGTTACGTTGTCACGACTAAACGTCTAAACCGATCTTGATTAAATTTTACAAGGAAATACTATGTATCATCTGGAAGGACAAAGGATACTTTTTCTGTATAATAAAACATATTTTGCGATGAAATGTAGAAAACTAGCCGAACAGTGACAGACAGACGGGTATCATGTGTTAGTTGGTGACTCAGTCTTTGTTTCTCACGCATCTAGTTTAAATAACTTTGCATATCTAAATTTATCAATAAAATTCTAAGTTCGTGCGTAAGAAGTCGCGGATAACAGCTAGTATCTTTATAAATATCAGCGCCTAACCGTTCACCTCCGGTAACTTGACAAAAATGCCTGCCAGCCTTAGCTTTCTGCACGGAGCCCTAATCAGCTTTTCTCAAAGATCTTTGCTACCGCTGACAAAGACGATAGCAGTTTGAGCAAAGCTCTTCGTGTTTTCTCCCGGTAAATAACAACAAAAAGAAAAGTTTGTTAAAAGGTGTTGATCCTGGAGGCGAGGCAAATAGGTCCTACGAGCTGTTAATGTTGTTTTATGTGTACACATTTGGTTTGGGATGTCAAAAAAAAAGTCAATATATTTTTATACTGTTTCCAACTACTACGTTTCTATGTTCGCAATATTAATTTGTTCAACAGTATTTTTTTCTGTTATCAAGAATAAAAAGGTTATTGAAGACTTTCGATGAATGTTATCAGCACAGGTTCATATTACCCGCTCTCTATCTGAATATTTATCGGTTCCAGATCGTTTAGGGCAAGTGCCGTACAGTTTCTAAATTTCTTCTGAGAAAACAGATGTAAAGACAGCAAGTCCTGAAATCCGCGCCAAGTCTTGTGTCTGGTGACGCTCACTGAGTAGTACTAAGACAGAGCCCTCTGACCTCGTCCCCAAGCTGTGTTTCTTGCAAAAAAGTTTTCCAATTCTCCGCGCGGAAGTTGGTAGGGCGCAGTCTGGAACTATGCCATTAAAGGCAAAGTGCTTGGCGCGGGTGCGGGGCGGCCCTTTTTTCGTGGCTGCGCGTTTTAAGTGCGCTTCCCGGGCGGCTGTTAGGAGCCATGTGCCGCGGTGTGCATAATTGCGCCGCCGCACGTGGCATGAGGTGCCACGTGGAAAACACGTAGCTCCCAAAAGATAAATGCCTTTTAGGAGCAAACGTACTACGTTACGCATGGCAGCTGCTGACGTTTCCACACATTTGTGGGAGGGAAAACAAAAGGAATTATTAACGTAAGCTGCGGATGAATAAACGCGTGGTTGTCTCTTTTCCGTTTCACGAGTTTAAGCCCTGCTTCCAACATTGAATTAGCTACTGTCTCTCATGATGTATTTGATATTATATGTAATAAAACGTAAACAAAAATCAAGAAAAATCTCTGTCTTAGATAGTTGTTTGAATAATAAATAGGCGACAAACGTTTTTCAAAGATTAAAAAGTGTTATTTTATCTATAAGAATGGGGGAAAAAATTAAGAGAATGTTTCTCGGCCTCGACGATAGATAACGATGGTGACAAGAAAGTGGGATACAATTTCACGAAAAGTGGTGATAGCTTCATGCAAACAAATTGAAATTTCATACTTTATGTACCTGGCAGACCAATGTTCGGTCGCAATCGCTGTGAACTTTCATTTGAAATTAATAAACAGTGATGAAGGGTTATGGAGATACAATTCAAAAACTCACATATCAGAGTTTTCATTGTGAATTTCCAACAAGGAACTTAATTTTTTTAATGAAGAAGTACAATGTTAATTACTCAAAATACTAGTTTAAACGCCCGTCAAACATGCAGGGTATCGTTTATGGTGGTTGAAGGAATAACGATTAATTATTGTGTTTTTAATTTTTTCATTGATGACAAAAATTTTAATGTTATGAAAAAGCTTATTTTATTGATACAATTCGTGATTACTTACGCTTCGTGGTAACTTTCTCCCAGTTTTAATAAACTTACCTGTTTGTTTATCTTCTGCCCCCCCCCCCCCCCAAAAAAAGCTAAGTTTATGTTGTCACTTCATTTTAAAAATATAAGCGCAGTTATTCATTTGAAATTTCCTGGCTAGCCAAGCAGCGCCGTGATGGCAGTCAGTGGAACTAACACTTCGGGAATTGTCGAGACTCACCGAAGTTTGCCGAGCCATTGAGGTGAGTCCAGTCTCCAGGTTCAACGCATTTTATTAAAGTGAATTTTAGTGTTAGTCAACCTAAGACCTCTCTCCACACGATATTACTAGAATGACATAATTTTCCTGTGACAACAATACTTTAATGTCCTCGGCCCATGACTCTAGAAAATGCCACATACAACACACCGTGTCTAGAAGCAGATGTTTACAAGATCAACGCCAACAAACTGAAACGTTTGGCCCCGCGTTTTGTATACCGTTTTAGCAAATCATTCCGCCATCTGGCGCAGAGCAGGTGAATGTCTTTAAGTAACGTTCCTGTTTAGCTCATATCTAATATAACGATAGACGTAACTTATTCATATTGAACATAAAAACGTAATAAACGACGAAAACGAATTTCCTCGGAAATGGGGCCCTTCAGATCAATTTATAGAAATAAAAAACCTCTAATCCGAGAATTTCATCAAAGTGGTTAAAACCGTTTTCGAGAAAACTAAAATATTTCTAATATGTTCAGAGATTGTCTCTCTCTTTAATACTTCTAATTCCTTCCAAACTCATGAGAAATTATTTCAATTTTTCAGGATCAAAATGCAGCCCAAAATTCATATTTATTAATATTCATGGTTATTTTAGTTTCTATTTAGTCCGTGCTTTACAATTTCGTTAACGAAACAACGTGACCAGGGAACTATTCTAGACCCGTGATAGTTTAACAGATTAACGCAGATGTAATAACACAAACAAAAACGAAGCTAGGTTGGCACCACTGCATTTAAAATCATAACAACACAAGTAAACATGCTATGTGTAGCGTGCAAGTGCAACAATCAAGTAAAGGTTTGTATTTTCGATGTTGAAATTGAACAAAGCGCCGAATGTTTATTTACAAGTCTATCAAAGTGTTATAGTGCCACTTGTACAAAAAGTTCTGGAAAAGTGCGTTAAGTGCTGTTCCACATCGCCATGAGAAGATTATTACCATACCTGTAAGTACAGTGTATATAATGATTTGTTTTATTTAATAATTGTAATGATAAATATTTTAAACCATACATTCACAGCCACTGGTGATGGACCACACCACAAGAGCGTAACGCGTCTGGGGACTAGATTAACATTAGAAACAACTGTTGTTTGCAGAGGGCATTTTATTTATAAACATCTATTATTAGTGAATGTTCTGAAGGTTTTTATAGGTTGTAAATGTGAAAGGCCGGTGCAACCCGACGCCCGCTGCTGCGCGGTGTAATTTGAGTCTGGGCAGACTGAAGGAAGCCGTCAAACTCGTTACAAGTTTCGGCTCATAAGCGGCTCACTGGCTCGCGATCCGATTACCACTCTGGCCGTGTCAATCGGGCTACGCACAGCTTAAAATCCTGCTCCAACAGCAATGCGTACGCCTTGATCTCAACTTTGATTGAAGCATTCTACTCAGTGCTAGAAATTCGTTTATAAATCCAGGCGTATTTGTTACTCCTAACTTTCAGGCGTAATTATATTATAATTATGAAATTACAGATTTTATAGCTTACAACCTACTCCAACACAATTTAAAACTGTGGGTCTAAACGTGCCAAAATATTATATACCAAAATCATCTTCAGTAGGCACAGTAGCGGGTGAGTTAATAAGTGGTTTTCATCGTTTGCTTGCTTGTTGACCCCCTGGATTGCGTGTAGTTTGAGCAAGCCTATTGGTAGCAGCTGAAGAGCTGATGTTTCTTCATTTTCTGACATTCTTCGTTTGCCGGAGCTTATAATACTTTTATCACCATTACTTTTCTTTACAACCGGTATAAAGTTAAAGTCAGTAATTTTACGAGATATCTTTACTTCCTTTGTTAAACAAAAAACGCATGAACTAGAATTGTCTTTTGCTTCGCGGTACTTCCCCTACACTAATGCCCCATCTTCTGAACATCTTAAACGTATTATTTGAAACTCTGAAATAGATCAACAATGCGTCAGGAATTGTAATTGAAATTAATTGCTAGAATTAAACCTTGAATATGAAAACGAAGTACTGAAATGTAATTTTTTTCAAATGTTTTTTGATGCTTAGACGTATTTTCTACGGCATTGACGGAGTTTGCAGGCGTAAAATGAAAAAATTCAGGCGTAATTACGCTTAACGCCCGATCAATTTCGAGCACTGGTTCTACTGCTCAAAAGACAGGCGATTTAAAGTAAACTAAGTATTGTTGGATGGATCAATAAATATCAAAAATTATCAAACCCTCCGGAACTATAAAACCGCGGATTGGCTGTGGTTGGCCGTTGTTAAAAATTCATGAATTCTAACATTCTGCCAAATATATTAATTGTGAACGGTACATAAATTCCGAGAAAACCTTTTAACAGTCTCGGAATAAACAGATATTAGAGTGTTTGCGAAGTCTCATAATTATTAGTGATTAACTTCACAGTCCGATTGTCAAACATTCACAGAATGAGATCATTCAAGATGACGACCTTAAGACATCTCAGCACGAATTATAGTCCAGCTTGTGATTTTATTGCTACTTGATGATAAAACAATTATTTATATTTCATTTTTTACAACTCTATTATGGCACTATAAAATATACAAAATGAGCTAGGCGACATTAATTGGAATTCTTTCGGTTTCATTTGGCGATCAGTTAAAAAATTTACCTTAAGGCTCTCGATTTTCCTGAAAGAAACAATAATACACTAGGAATATGTCGATATCAATCATACTACTAGACCCAGAATATTCTATACCAGCGGATAAACGAGAAATGGGAAGGTGCATCCTCGTTGTCAACGTCTTTGAGAAACGAAAGTTAATATTTATGCAAAAATTAAATAATTCACTAAGGTGTATCTGAGGATAACGTTTGAACTGATTTGTTTTACGGTATTTTATTTGAAAATAGGCGCAGTGACTCGACACCATGGTGTTGTCTTCACCCGGGCACGGCATTAACTGGCAAGAACTTCACTGCTGGAAGGCACTTTTTAATTCGGGAAATGGCCGGCAGAGAAGAAGGGGTGGCGATACGCAAGTGTCGACCACCCACATATGTGCCAGAACCGCCTAAAGCTGCGTTCCCACGACATCCTGTAACAGAGGCCGGACGCCGAACGCCGAAGTGTAGGGATGAGCGCGCGCCGCAGGTTAGCCCTCGCTACCCCGCCACCACCTCCCCAACACGTTGCCTATGACGTTTGGACTGAGCACTTTACAGCAACAGAAGGGGTGCGCACCTGTGCTGCAAACCGATGGCAACAGCGCACCTCTACACATGCCTGTGACCGACACAGGGTGGGTAGCTGCGTCTCGTCCCCGCTAGCAGAGGCGGCCCCGTTCCTACGGCGTGTTGTTGGCTATCCGTCCCCCGAGGTCTCTGTTAAGATACGTCGTGGAAACGCAGATTAAGATGAAACCGTACCCTCTCCGCAGCGCGTATAGAGGTAGATGGTGACTCGCCCGTCAGAAGGGGACCTTAAGACTTCAGGCACTGTGGTGCCTTTCAGAAGAGTAGACCTAATTGGCCCGGCACCGAGATCCACCCCACACTCTCTATTCTTTCTTCTCCCATCCACAACAAACAGAACAACAAGCTGCTTTACTACAGTCCGTTGTTTCGTCACAAAATACACATTTCACAAAAAAAAATGAAAATTTAGCACACAGAGCACAGTTCATACGTTTCAAACACGGAGGGAAATACTCTGAACTACTCCCATTCTGTCAGCATCACGCTGGTAAACATGGGTGTCAGCTATACATAGCGGCCAGGTGACTCAGTGGTTAAGTCGTCTGACTGGAGATCGAAAAATCTCCGGTTCCAATCATGGCCTCGGTGGGGGTTTTAAAAGGCCCTTCCACGCCGTTCACTTCAGCTCTGCTTATTGTATAATGTAATGTAAGCAAGAACGCTTCCAGCTTCCACGTAAAACTATAGGTCCCCGGTAGGATTGCTGGTTCACATTAAGGCAGACTATAAAAACCTCTTCGTCAAGTCATTACGACCACATGATCCTACTTCCACAAAGCAGGAGGGGGGGGGGGTAACGCTAGGAACTTAACTACAAGGATCTGTGCAGTTGTTATGGTTGACTCCAAATTTTATTTTGACATCTGCATTTCCAATTCATCAGTTTTGGTGATTGTCTCTTGCTTGATAGTGCAGATCACAAGTATTATTATTTTTTATTCAATTTGCTTAGCATTTTGCCACACCTCGATGCTAGAGGTAGGAGATGATTAAAGACAAGGAATGGGAAGGAATTCGGCCATGACCTTTTGAAGGAACCACATCGACATTCGTTTCAGGAAACCATGGCAAACTCAAATCCGGATGGTTGGATGGGGATTCGTACCAGCTTCGTCCCAAATGCGAGGCCAGAATGTTACCGCTCACCCGCCACTCTCGGTCGCAGAATTAAAAACTGCGCTTGCTTGGTGAGAAGCGTCTTATGCCTTTGACAACCCAGAAAAGATCGAAAAGTTCCTATTTTCCAAGTGCTCTTCGTATTCTTCATCCGTCGAGAATCGCTTTCTTTGTTGTTTAAGTAGATCCGTCATGTGTTGGTGATGCTATCCACTAAGTTATTTCCCAAACAGGACGTGCGGCTTTGTTTGGTACGAGACGAGAACGCAGTGCTACCGCAAACGGCGCTGGATTGAGGATGTTTTGTTTGTTCTCAGAACACCTGGCGACCGTAAAGGAAGTTCTCCTTGCAGGCGGTGTACTGTTCGTATGTAGGTAGCATTGCTGCACCGCATACCAACAACGCTCACCCAGCATGGGAAACACTGCAGTGTGAAGCATGGGCGCCTAAAGAGCTGCACTAAGAACTATAGCTGAGTGTGAAGCAACATACGTCTGTAACACATTTCTGCTCGATGCTGTATTGACGATATACGTGGCCTGTGTGTGAGTGAGGGATAGAGAAGAATTTTTTTTTCGTTTTCGGGTTCAAGTTGTGTTTACACTTATCGAATACTTGAACATGAATAGGAAACAAAATTTCTTTTCTCTCTTCACACTCACACAACAGTGTAAACATATCTTTATAAAGTGATCCAATCGAAAGAGACGACATGTTAAGAGATCTATGGCCGCATTTCAGTTATTGTTAGTTTTTCAAAGAGATTTTGTACAGTTGATTTAAATGATGATGACCACTTGTCTTATCATTATAATATTACACAGAATCTAAACAACCTGGGAAAAGTATCATTACTGACAGGTGTTGTCTTTTGGAACATAGATGTTGTAGGCAATATGAAACCATAAACGTTTTGAAACCCGCCCTATCCTCACAGTTCGAAGCAGTTCAATTTATTAGGCATCCACAAGATACAAAATTTAGTGACCAGTTTCCTTTCTTGAGTTCGGCTGTGATTATCAAGTGTCCATACGACTATAGTATATATAAATGAAGGTGAAAAGAGAGGGAAAACTGCTTATCCCACCAGTTCTAATACTTCCGACCGACAGACAAATCACACTGTCGTACTCTGCAGACCGAGTGTGGTGAGTGAGCGGTTAACGTTCTGACCTCGCATTCGGGAGGACGGCGGTTCGAATCCCCGTCCGGGCATCCGGATTTGGGTTTTTCATGGTTTCCCAAAATCCCTCCAGGCGAATGCCGGGATGTTTCCTTCAAACGGCCATGGCCGAATTCCTTCCCGTTCCTTGTCCCCTGTCCCATCCCGCCTCTAATGACCTCGACGTCGACGGGCGTAAAGCCATAAGTAAAAAATAAAATAAAATAAACAAAATAAAAAAGTATTCAACAGTGTATAATGCTCGAATATTCAATTTTTTTTTTTGATATAATAATTATGCATATCCACCTCTCCCGTTCTGCTGGTCACAGCCCTGCACAGTCTGGACTCGAACCGGGGACGTCCCGGACGAGGAGTCAGTAAGCAACCGGGACGACCACTTGTTCTGTAGTTTATACGGAAACTGGACGTAACGAGATCCGCCACACGTATAAAATGTAATAAAACTTTCCGTCTCAGCAACGGTGCCGTGTAGCTTAGGCGGTTGAGCGTCTGACTACGGCCCAGACAACCGAGATCCGAATCCCGATGAAGCCCACGAATTTTATTCGAAGCAGAACGTCCGTAACGGCTCCCCAGGCTCACTCAGCCTGCTGTCCAATGAGTACCGTGTATGAAACTGCACGGGAAGGTAAAGAAAGGCCGGAGCGTGGCGCTGACCCCGTCGCATCCTTCCCGTGCAAGTGGTTGAATGGGTATGCGGAGCTCTACCTCCACGAATCCTGCTTGAAGCAGAAACGTCGTGAGCTTCAACTTTTTATTACATAATAACCAATTACTATAAGAGGGCGTACGTTATTTACGTCAGGTGTTTTTCCGGAATTTCGGACCCTCCCCCGCCTCCCCCCTCTGATGAGACTTCGTGGGATCTGGTCGGAAATGACGTGAGATTTTGACGAGACCTTTTTTTTAGCTCTCATGTTTGCGAGGGCAGTTTTCTAGACCGTATACCACCTCGTAAAGTCGACTTTCGCCCCATTTGTAGATTTTTTTTTTTTTTTAGTTCTACCATCCTTCAGGAATTTTAAAACCTCACGTGAGATTTCCGTTGAACCTCCCCCATTTCACCTCACGTAATTAATGGACGTCCCCTAAGAAGTATTTCAATTTATTTTTGCTTACGCATGACATAGACGTAGTTTGTACTCTTTTTTTTTTTTATAAAACTGGGAGATAAAAAAATACATAATCAAATAACACGTGCTTTGTGTATTGCAAAGCCATTGACGCATTCGCGTTCCGTACATACCAGCAAGGAGAACGATTTTAAAATAATCCTCTTTGGTTTTAACATTTTGATCTTGGATAAGAACGTATAAAATATTTTCACGCATACCTGTATTAGTGATGTTATCTTTTATGATACGATGATTAATTTTACGAGATCTGTGCTCCGATAACATAGCTGTGTAATAAAGCTTGAAGGCCAAAGAAGCGTCAAGGAGCAATAAACCTGAACAGTTGACCATCCAATTTCTCATGTACAGAATAAGTAGGTTATACGGAGAGAGGAGTTGAACGAGCTGTGGTTCCAATCATCCACTCCATATACCCGTGGATTACTCCGCGTAAATCCACACTAGTGCTGTAAATGCTTTTCAAGATAATATTCTGGCATATCATCAGTAAACAGTTACCATCGTTTTACAAGGTTAAGGTTAAATTTGAGGGAACAATAGTCGTGGTGATCTTAAAAATAACAGATGCACTTTCACTCTCGAAGCCTTGAATCTAGCTTCAAACTTACAATTTTTTAGTTAATTGTATTTTGTTACAACAAAAATAACGGGAAACCAGTAGTAGGCAGTGCAGGTTACTCTTGAAAGTCCAACCAATCAATTTTATGCACGTCATAATAGAGGCTAATCCTCACAGCGTGCATTTTATATCAGTGCCAAAGAATTTAGCAAAACCGCTTTTCACGAAATAAAATCACGAAACAAACAGCTGTTCACATTTGTATTCTTATTGCAAACTTTAATACCCTTTTAGCAGGACAAAATACTATCTGCGCTTGAAAGGCTGTAAATGAGTAACAAAATAAATTTTGCTGTACGTAATTTGATGAACTAACCAACCACCATGTCCATGTTTTGTAACCAAGCCTCTCCAGAATCTGCTTGGGTCACAGCTCTAGTGTTGTCGATTGCACGGGTGACCCACAATCAGAGAGTCTGATTTCGGTTTTTGACCAGTTTTCTGGTAACCAAAACTGAGATGCCTCGACATTTCTTCCTCAAAATTCACGTTTCGAAAGTCGGATGTAAAGCTTAAACAATCCACAGTTCGACTGCGACCTTCACTTTCTTTGACATACTCAGTTTCTAAAGCAGCGCCAGAAATTTTCCTTTAGTATTTGATTGTAGAAGTCCGCCTCTGAAAGAAACAACCGACATATAAACTGTGACCCTACGCTTGGAGTGATTATCTGGTGCTAAGAAATGATAGCTTTAGAATTCTATTAGATATCCCTTTGTAGCTTTTCTGCTTCAAGAGTAAAGAAGATAGTTCATTACATCTTTTACTGTTTCCGTTTTGTGTCACGAACTATGTAAAAAGCATTAGCGAAAGGCGATTCAACGTTCAAAGCAATTTCGTCATAAGAATTGATAAAGTTTGAAGTTTTAGTACATGTCAGCATAACATGATGAATATTGCGATCGATTTGAACATGCTACAAAGTCAGTGGTTCTTGGTTTCTTCGTAATGGCCATGTAACTTAATTTTCAGCATTTCTTCATTCCAGTCCTATAGTGCGTTAACATGGCTGACGCCTGCCCCTCTGCAACTTTATTCTGTTTGAGACACTCACGCACCATGATGTTACTTTGCAGGGTATGTGAATTATTTTATTCTATAATTGCCTACCGACTGTTTAATCAAAAAACTCCAGGGATACGTTCTTTACAGTACACCAGTGGCGGATCTAGAAATTTTCGGAGCAGGGGCAAAAACTATGAGATTTTCGCCCTTTAAACACTATTTTTCCGCCCCCCCTGAAGTTGCCGCCCGGGGCGTGCACCCCGGTTTCCCCCCCCCCTTCCCTTCCCCTAGTTCCCACACTGCAGTACATCATATTGAAAGTAAATCAAGGTATCAAAGAGACAAAAACAATCCGTATCAACTGAATAATGATTGTCAGAACAGAAAATGCAGGATGGAGAAAAACTAAGACGGTGACACGGCATCTATTCGACGTACATTGGAAGTAAAGGTTGGTTTTTTAGTGGAAAGAATGACGCACCTCTTATGGCAGAAGTAAACACGCTGCTTATCCCGGATGAAGTCTTGCTTTCGTAACTGACGCCGCATAAAGAAACAGCTAATCAGCAAATTATATTTCGTTCCATCACTGATATTTGAAGCCCCAGATTTGAAAGCCTTAAAGACTTATCTTCACACGTTACTATAAGCCACTAAGACTGTACGTGGAAGAAGAACAGAAAAGTGGAACGGCCGAAGCCAGCAGACGAAGTGCGTGACCCTGTAACGGCACGCACGTGCGAGGCGGCTGAGATCAATACAAGAGTACTCCCGGCCTGGCCCGGGACAAGCCTCAACAGGTGGCATTCCACCACGCACTCACCAATACGCGGTGGCACATCACACGTAGACCAAGTCGGTTGGCAGACTCTCCACGAGAGATACAAAACTGGGACTTAAGGACCGCCAAGATCAGGGGTCCCCAAAGTGGTCGATATCAACCCCTTGGGGTCGACAACAATTTTCCAGGGTTCGATAAATACACGGGGGTCGAAAGAGGGTCGATTAATATTAAAGAGAATTAATTAAACTGTCTAGGGAAAAATAGGAATGTTCCTATAAAAATCAGGTTTATAAATAATATTAAAGTTCATCCTCTCAAATCCCGTCTGTCTCCGAAGTTATGTGAAGTAAATGATGAAACTTTCAACCAATTACTTTTGCACACTGAGGTAACGTGATTGTCGAGAGGTTTGCAGACGATCGACTGAAGAGTTTCTTAGGAAGGTGGATCCATCGCTATATGACAGTGCAAGAACCATCTTTTCTATTTGGCAGACCTTTATTCCAAATTTATTCCATCTATCCATAATTTTTTTATTATTTTCTGAGATTACAATAACAATGTAAAATATCTCCTTTTCCTGTTAATGTTATTGGCTGGATTTTGTGACATATGGAAACTGTAAATTTTTTCGTTGTGTTTGTATGCAGGTTTCCTTATTGCTTTGTATTACAAATGTTAAAATAGATTTAATGTTAAAAAAAAAAAAAAAAAAAAAAAAAAAAAAAAAAAAACTTAATCTGGGGGTCGATAAGGAGTCTAATATACTATGATGGGGTCGACGGGATAAAAAGTTTGGGACCCCTGGCCTAGATACACGGACAGCAAACAGACAAATATGCAGTCATTTTATCGTTCAGGACTCTCTGTCTCTTCGTGGATTTTTTTCGAGGATGCGATTAAACGCGATTAAACGCATCTGCAGCTGGCGCAGTGAACTTCTGTTTAGGCAGTGGTAGAGTTGTAATGTTTTGCTTAAGGACTTTTCAACTCGTCGACGGTCAGTGCAGCCTGTGGAAGGAATTTGCGACTTGGCCACACTGTAGAATACCTCCTCAACTTCATCGCTAAACAGTGTCTCCACGCAGCGTGATTAAATTAATGTCTCCCTTCTTATCAGCTCAAGAGCTCTCATTTAGCATTAAAGCGTAAGCATTTTGAAGACGACCTCAATATCTCGGCGATAGTAGTATAAGTGTTTCTCTCTTTAATTCACATTCCGTCGATGATACTAGTCTCGAGTCGAGTGGCGTTCGTCGAAGTAACACAATTCACAAAGTCTCACTGAAGCGCAGTCAAATATGTTATTGCCAACATAGTGAAAAAGTTTTTTTCCAAATAAATAAATTCTCGGGCTTCAAGCCACTTAAAGATGTTACATTTGTGGGACGTTTCGAAGGCGTCTTTCTCAGCGCTCATTTTCAACCAAATGTCAATGATTAACTGTTTGTTTACCAGCGGGTAAATGAGGGCTGATATAGGCACCTTCGAAACGTCCCACAAATGTGACATCTTTAAGCAGCTTGAAGCCCGAGAATTTATTTATATACAACGCCGTGGAAAACTTCTATCTTACATCACTAGTTTTTTCGCCGTTGCTATATAGA
Organism: Vandiemenella viatica; assembly: GCA_031002005.1. Lineage (NCBI taxonomy): Eukaryota > Metazoa > Arthropoda > Insecta > Orthoptera > Morabidae > Vandiemenella > Vandiemenella viatica. Next base: position 208,553,117 of record CM061920.1, read on the forward strand.
TTTCTTCGCTTATAGTGACTTGTAACATGTTTCCATTAAAGACTGATATAAACCGGGACTTTAATTTCACATGACTGAGAGCATATAACAACGTTCGGCGCATAGGAAACACAAATGTGGGTGACTGAAAGAATTATCACATTTTGAAAATTGTATCTTTAAGGCAAGATTAAACTTATTCCACAACCCGAGGTTGGTTGTACCTTCCCGTAGGAGGCATACTAAGCCATTGTGTCAGAGGTAGGACGACCAATTCCTGTTCTCTGGGTCCTACAGTTTAGCGTGGAATCCGAAACATGGAACGACCTGCCGTAGCTCATATGATTAATCACAACTCTTAAAATTCCTGTGTTTACTACTCAATTGAAGATTGTATATACCGTAGCTAATATCGTTCCAGAGAGTATTTTAAATAGTCAGGGGGTAAAATAAAGAAAATGATTAGGGCTTTATTGCCCGGGAGATTCCAGGAAGTTCAGTCACGAAAACGATTTTCAATTTGACGTATAATCCACCTCTGTCTTTGGAGCCATAACTTAAATTGAGTTACAAACAAGACATACAACAACTAGTTTTCATCAAACCTAATTTCGCCGTCGGTTATATCTTTCGGCGAATCGAATAAATGAGCTCAACTTACAATGAAGCCTTATTGCCTCACCGTACTGTGAGAACACAATGTTTCGATCTTTGCCTCTGTGGTCTTCTCAAGATGCAGCACGACTGGTGAGGATGAAAATTTCATTGTGAGATTCTCCCTTTTTGATTATATTAAGTCCGTAATATAGCCTGGGAATCAGCAAATGAAATTAACGCAATGCATATTAGCGCAAAACTACGCTATTACATTAAATACGATGACACAAATTTCACTAAATTATTATAGTCTTTCGATCTAGTGACAGAATTTTCATTTGCCGCGCATTCCGCCTTTGTCCACGTAGTACTGTTAAACGTTGAATCCGTTTTTTTTCTGGTTTTATGTCTCGTCGACGTCGAGATTCTTAGAGGAGGGTAATGAACGGCGGGAAGGAACCATCCCGGCAGTAATTTGGGAAAACCATGCGAAACCCAAATCTAGATGGCCGGACGGGGATTCGAACACGCGTCCCCCCGAATGCTAGGCCAGAGCGTTACCGCTCACCCACCACGCTCGGTCCCGGCATATGAACCAAATAACGTACTGACGTAGCTCGTACAATGAAAGTAAACTCTTAAAAATTCCTGGCCCCACCGAGATTTGAATCCGGGACCCAGAAATTTGAGAGTAAACATCTTAACTATCTTTAAGCACTGTGCTACCAGACTGCTCAAAAATATACCCAATCATATTTAAATATTATCGCTGTAACCAAGACGTCAAAATAATCAAAAATAAAATTAATAAATTCTGTTAGATGCTATGATTACAGTTACTACTAAGCACTAAACTGAATACTAAAGCTGTTCCCTGGTTACTTGTATATCGTTTTTAACTTCGAAATGCTTAAATCCACATATCTCGTACGTGCAGGTTCAAACATATATAAGACTATTTATTCAGTTTGTTTCCTGAGGCAAAATCTTCGTTAAATATGTACAAAAGCTAATCTCCAAGAACTAGCTAGCAAAACAAATAGTGCTTCGGAGCGTGCTACTAAAACAAGCATTTCAAGCAAATTTGCTTGTCGTTTGATAGCAAAACACCTCTGTTCATAACAGATTATTCCCAGTTTCTATGGATATAAATATGAAGGTCTTAAAAACGCGTTGTTCATATTACTTCAATTTTGGCCAGAAGATACGTTGCATCTTGGTGGACACTCAGGAATCACGTTATCGACTGCAACACAGAATTTTACTCATAGCAAGAGATTCAATCTCTGTTCTTTCGTGTCTCAGTGTTTCCCTTTCTCTGTCAAGGTGTACGTTGTGGTTTGTAGATAAATAACGTCTCTAGCGAGAACCACGTTTATTACAATCTTCTGGAAAATCTAATGCTGATCGATTTTCCCTTTTCTTCTCAGTACTCAACGGATAGTGGTCAGCGGATTCATTAACGCAGCAAGCTAGAGGGTTAATAAAAGGGGACATGGCAAGGAACTGGCCAGTTACCAGAAATATGCGTTGACTGATTTGGGAAACTGTGACAAACTGCAATCTGAATGGATCTGATCTACGACCTTCCGACACCTAGACACAACACGCTTGTCTGATTATGAGCCAAAGATTCAGTCTTAACTATTGACAAATTTTAGTACTATCCTCGATGGTTTGTATTTGAACCAAAAGAAGAAAAAAAAATTTTTAAAAAAAAAGAAAAGAAAGAATTTGTATTTACGCCGGAGGATTTACAGCACAATGAAATTGCAACTTGCGAACCTACTATTTGGCACCCACTTGTCCCACTTTTATAAAGTGTAAGCTTTTAAGTTTTAAATCTAAATATCAAGGCACAGCATTCTATTTTTGTTGGGTTGCTTAAAACTGTAGTCAGGTGCCGAAATGGTGAGCCGTTGTGTTGCATCACACGCAACCATCAACATTCTTTAAAAATATATTGCAGTTAATACGGATATAGTTAATAATGTCGGTTAGAATGAGCTGTGTCAATGCTGCAAAGGAGACATATGAAGTGCTTGGATAATGTTTAGCTAACTATTTAGACAAATCCAGTGACCGCTATAGAAATAGTAAAAAAGAAATTAATGGACAGAACTTGAAAGAAGCTATTCGGGTATTTGTAACGAGAACACAAAAACGCGAAAAGAGTGTGGAAATGGCGATAGCGTCATTTAGGAAGAAATTAGTCACTGACGTAACATCAGTATAGAGTTGGAAGAAGCTTTGAAAACCATTTTGGTCACACCGCGGAATCGACGTCATTAATAAAAGACGCGGACCATCAAATCTCATCGAAAATATTTAATTATAATTGCATTAAAAGATTACGCACAGTTACAACGCAAATGAATAAGTATTTACCAGAACTGTCGTGTTACAGAAGAAATAAAATTGATAGATTGCTGATTTAATTTCGCTTGAGCAGTAGGATCATTCATTTAGCTTTAAAACCTTAATTAATAACTGAAATGCTATTAAAATCTGAGTGATGTTAAAATTTTAACACAACTATTTGTATGCGGTTGCTATTGTCTTAGTTATAATCGGAAATTACACTTTCTGCAACCTTTGTTCTGATAGAAGTCACGCTATGTTGCGCTTGGTGTTCTAAACCAAGACACTAATTATTCATCACATTCTATAATGTCTCTTGACTTCTCTTACGCTTCTGAACGAATTCGCCTCTTCCGAAGGACGTAATACTGTACTGTGATTTGTAGCACTGCATATGCCCAAAATTGGCAGGAAACAATCTATTCATTAGATAGCACTGAAGGAAATTATTAAAAACTAGCTGACCCGGTCAGGCGTTGCTGTGACTTAGTAATTATAGTACGTTGGATTAATGCTATTCTAAACTTCCTAAAGTAGTCAAATTAATATTCACTAATAAAGACAAAAACATTGTAGTCGATTTGGAAATTCAAATGTAATTGGTAAAGAGTTACGGAGAGTTGAAATTAAGGACAAACGATCATAAAAAAATTTAATTTATATTTTATTACAAATTAACTAATTGAAATTATATAAAAATTGATATTTATAAAATAAATAAATAAATTATTTTTATTTATTTATATAAACTGAAATTTCAGTTTTATAAATGAGGCCTAGAAGTTGATTTTTAAACATTTTTAACAATTATTTTAGTTATTTTAAATTATTACAGTTTTTAATTTTAATTTATCTAAGCGCTAATTGGGGCACCATATTTTTAGTTAGCCTGTCTTTTGCTAATACAAATAGATTTAATGGTTTCCCTACACGTATAGTTGCCCATGGGAGAAACACGTATTTTCCAAGTCCAAGCCGCAAACGGACATTGTTTGGCCTTGAGACTTATTTATTGTCATAGCGATAGCCAAACGAATCGGGAACTGAAGTCTTTTAAATGGTATTGGATCTTCTGACTGTATCATTGGAATACGTCGCAACAGGAAGATTTCTCCTTTAAACATTCCAGTCAAAATAGTTGCTTCAAGAATATTTCCGGTGCTCCTTTTGATCACCAAATGTGTACCGTTGCATAATCTAGGTGGATTCAAATTACGAAGAAGAACAATCGGCGAACCAATCTTTAACCGGAGATTGTGTGGCAGCATTCCTGTTATATCCAAAGAGTTTAAAAACTAATTTGGAAAATTTACGGCTTCATTTTCATCTACAATAGTATCTATTGATTTAAAAGACATAAGATCACCTGGCAACAACTGTTGTATGTGGAAGTTAATTTCGTTGACATCAACATTTTTTGCTGCCAAAATAGCACGATTACTGATCCAATTATGATCTAGGTAATTATTTGATATATCCAGGAACACACGCTGAGTTCATTTTTGAGTGAACAACAGTGCAGAATTTTTCTGGCAATTTGATGTATTGTGTATTTCGTTGCAGTTCTATTTCACCTTTTCCAATATCCAGCAATTGCTTACAAAATACTTGTGCCGATGGATCATTTTTGAACTGTACTCGCATGTTCATGGTCAATCAAAGTGTTTCGACATAAAAACGATTGTTTTAAACATGCGTTAATCTCATCGGCAAAAGTAGAGCCAGGAATCACTGGTAATGTCTGTCGGAAGCCACGAGACAGTAGTAGGACAGTACCACCGAAAAGTTTATCGTTACCTTTCAAATCTTGCAATGTTCTATGAAATGTATCGAGTGAATGTTTACTAGCCATAGTACACTCATCCCAAATTATAATTGAACTCTTTTGCAACACTGCAGCCATTCCACTTTTCTTTTTGTCGTTTACACATTGCGTTTGGTTTGTTATGAATGTCTAGTGGCAGCTTAAATGCTGAAAGTGCGGTTCGCCCACCATCTAACAAAGTGGCAGCAATACCTGACAATGCTTTGCCAATGCAATTTTCTGTTGCGACCGCACATTCGCTAGGATCAGCGATATTACAAATGTCTTACCGGTTCCACCTGGCGCGTCCAAGAAAAAAAAAAAAAACCGCCTTGTTCAGCATCAACAGTCAGCATAATCCGATTATAAATATTTTTTTTGTTCTACTGTCAGTAATGGCTCATTATTCGCAATAATTTTCGGTCGATCAAGTGATGGTATACCATAATGATTAAGTGGCAAATCTGAAATTAAAATACATAAATCTTCGATTAACACTAATGCTTCATTAATCATTATACATCTCTGGTGTGAAATCTAGATTTGGATATTGTTTTTTTTAACTCAGTGTAGTATATCTTCAGTCATAATGTTTTTACATTTTTTCCACAAACTCGAAGATTGTGTTGGATAACATGTTGTCAAAATAATTGCAAACAGTTTGACGAATACTATTCTGCGTGGATGTCAACGCTGCATCAGCAAGTGTCAGGTTCCAATTATTGTCGTCTACCAGCAGCTGCAACTCGCGACATGCATCTTGACATGTATTGAACACTCGACATTTATTGAACACTCGACATGTATTGAACACTCGACCATTAACTATTCGTAAAAATTCGAAAGAAGCTGGTCCGGGAACATTCACCAATAAACAAACGCTGAAAGAAACATTCACTTTGTTTTGGATGCACTGTGTAAAGTCGTCCTAATGTCTTAGCTTTGAATATGCCTGCGATCGAAGGGCTTGGTTCTCCTTGTTTACGTGGCTACCATTTTATACCTAATTTGTTCCATGAAAAATAGCTTGGAACATCGGTATATAATAATGTTTTTGCGAATTGGCGGAACACATCAGATTTTTGACACAATGTGAAAAATTAAGTTTGTAGTTTGTCGTTTTTGGTGGCTCAAGTACTCTTTGGAAAATATTTTCTTCGGTGAAATATACACGTTGACCGTTTTCAAGATGTATTGCAAGATGCTGGATGGAAGGGTCTCTTTCATGGATGCGAAAATTAAAAATATGCCAGATAGCTTCGTTGCTGCTGATGTATCTACCTATTTGGTATCGTGTTATTTCGTCATTTTTATTCACATTTTGAACTTCAAATACGGCCAAATCACTGCCTTTATTAACATATTTGCAAACGTACTTAATTGATTTTACATAACTGCAAAACTCTACATTAATATGAGCCTTATACGTTTTTGAAAGCAATGGCGAGTATGGTACCACCCACTGATTATCAATTTCAACTTGGTTTATAGAATTTTACATTCACATTGTAAATGTTTGGCCACCATTCTCAGCGTTTCTGCGGCGATACAACGGATAACCGTCGATATCCGTAATAGTATATTTTTTGGGGAAACGCTTCTTACATTTTCCCCCTTCCATGCATGGTGATGTCATGTTAAAAGCACCGCACGGTCCGTGGATCAAGTGACTGGTAACAATATCAAACAATTCTGGTTCAATTAATGAGTCCTGAATTTCGGCTGAAATTATTTGATCAATTTCTTCTGGACGGATTTTAACTTCAAGCCGAATCAAAATGTGAGAATGAGGAAAACCTCGCTTTTGCCACTCAATCAAATACAGATAGCAACGTGTGTTACCGAAAACCGAATGTTTTACGATTAAATCAATCAATGATTTTAATTTTTGATTGAACACACGTGCTGTGACATCATGACGATGCATTGATTGATGGCCTGGTAATAGCAAAGTTTGTATTTCCTCCCAATTCGGATTACATGTAAATGTAGTAAACAAATCTGGAAGACCATAATGACGTACGTAAGTCATCGCATCTTGTATATATTCCTGCATGTTCCCTGGAGTGCCGATGTAGCTTGAAGGTAAAATAAATGCATTACCAATATCATTGGTGTTTAAATTTTCATAAATATTGCCGATAACAGTATCTCGTTAGACGATGTATTCCTCCGATCGTAATTTAGAATGGTTGTATCGAATAAATCGCAAATGCTTGTTTTCAACCTTGACGTACATATCCACGAAGTATTGATGGCACAGTTGACGATATCGAAGGATATAGTTATCCTAATTACGTCTAATCATCAAGCGGGGGGCGTAGTACTTCATTGAAGTAACTTTTTTATTTGTTTTATTACCTGAAAAAATAATAAATCAAATAGTGAAAAAAGAATAAGAAATCAATATAGTGGGCCCGCTATAATCCGGCCCCTGGTCGGAACACCGTGGGTCTACTGTACTAATAAAATTACGAATTAAATAGTTGAATATTAAATTTACCAGCAACTGGATCACGCTGTTTGATGTTGATGTGATATTCATTCTGCCCTTGCCAGAATATCAGTGGATACTGGAGTGTGTCATACGAACGCTGTAGATCCGATATTATACTACCAGTTCTATCTTGACGTGTGACTTTAATCAACTAAGTCACCAACCCTAAAAACTGCAACTGCATCTACGGTTGGCGCGTTGAATCTGATAGCGTGTTCTCCTAATGGTAATTTGTCAGCTTTGATGACAATTTGATAGTTGTCATTTTTTAATTCTGACGACATAATTGAATAAGTTGATTATTATTTTCCAAAAAAATTCCAACAATACCACAATTGCTCTCACTTCTTCTTGTTCGTTGAAATTATACTGGCACCTAGTTTTCAAGCGTTTCTCACAATTTCCAATAGATTTGGAGAAACTTCGGGTCATCGTTTGGCATCGGTATCAACGACCCAATCTTATGGTACACCTGGCCTTGTATTTTGAATTTAGTTTCAAAATGACGTCCATCAGATGTAAGATTGCAAATTTTTGTTGCCCCAAAAGACGTCATCTGGAAGCAAGAATTGAATTTGCGTGTCTTGCGCAGAAACAGTTTCGAATCGTTTGATTCGCCAGCAAGAAGGATTGTAAATGTTCTGGCGGATTGGGTAGCGGTAATAATACAACTTTTCCTGATGCACAACACATGCTGGCTGCTTCATTGCGGAATTTCAACGCCTGATAATATTGGCATATTTTGTTCATTGCACCGATTGCAATTTTAGAATGTGCATAGTAATCAATGGCTGGTGCATATTGGAACGCAAGACGAACAAATGATACACGTGTTAAAGCTCGGCTGATTTACTGTCTCTCTCGTTCTCTTTCTCTAAATGTAGCGATTTGCTGTTCTCGTGCCGCTCTTGTTCTCAATATATTCTGTCACAGACGTTCATCACGCTGTTCTTGGGATTCTTGCATACGACGCTCAGCTGTCCTGATTCTCTGAACTTCCTTACTTGCCGCGATTTGTGTTGCTGATTGATGAGCTCTCTCGTCGTGCGTCGTGCCTCTATGCTACACGCATTGTCGAGGTTAGATTCTTTGGCGAAATCCACTGAAAAATATTTGAATTACAACAAAAAGTGCCTTTCTGAAAGCCTTAAAATAAGACACTATAATACAGTGGTGAAACCGGAATTTTTGGGTCAATTGAAAAATACAGTAAAATGGAAGTTAAGAACTAATGACGAAATATATAATAACATTGAAAAAAATAACAGAAAAAGAAGAATGATATTTTTTTCGGTACATTTATAGCAAGGGTGACACCAGGCTTTCAAGAGGTTTAGAAAGATTTGAAACGAAATAATACCAGAGAACTGTATGGAAAGGAATTTTTTTTGATAGCAGACTTTGAATATGGCAGGATTCAAAGGTAGAGAGGAGTGCAATAATGAAGGAGTACTGGGGAGGAAGAAAGAAAAAACAACAGGAGAGGAATTGAAATTGACACGTGGTCTCTAGCTGACCATAACAAAAAGAAGAAGAAAAATGATAAGCTAGCGAGAAATACTTACACGATTCGAAGTTATCGTAACGTTTTCTTCAATGTTATATTCATGTGTGTAATTACTTTGTCGATAGGTATAATGACACACAAACGATGAACAACAATACATTATAATTATAACACAATACACAGCACAATTAAAATTGAAGAAACTCACACATATGGCGTGGAATAGACTGTAGCATAAATAAATCGAAAAACAACGCCATCTACTGGATGGTTCGATAAATTAACACACCGCCATCTGTTAGGAATAAACTGTAGCATAAATAAATTGAAACAGAACGTGATCTACTGGATGATTACCCAACCTAGCTAACCAAGTGTTGTATCGATAAGTTAACACATCGCTATCTGTTAGAAACTTATGGAACTATAATAATAATTTCGTGTGGTCGTAATGACCTGGTGACATGGTTTCTACTGGCTGGGCTTTCTGCCCCTGTCGTAGCCGCCTTTACCTAACCCGTCCATCCTGCCTGGTACAGGGGACCTACATTTTAACGGCGAATCCGAACCACAGTACCGTTCTGGTGTATTTCACCTCACACAGCATGCTGCGCTGAAGGTTAATTCCGTGTTAAGTGTCTATAAAAATCCCCGCCGAGACAGTGACTCGAACCACGGACCTTTTCATCTCCAGTCAGACGCCCTAACCACTGAGCCAGCCGACCACGTAGCCTTGGTGTCTTACAAATAATTACAAACAATTGTCCTATGACAAACATTTAATGAACATTTATTTCGCAAATAATAAATATTGAGGTCTATAATCCAGATAAAAACTATCCTATCTTTTAAGTTGGACTAAATTACACACAGTAAGCCAAATTTCATCTACATCGGTTATGTAGTTTCGGAGTTCATCCCGGACGAACATCGTGACACGAGATTTTATATATATAAAGACTTAGAATCTGACATTCACTTCACTTACGCTTATATACTAAAAAAGAACATTTTTTCTTTAAACATTTCCATATGTGATTCAATACTTCATTCACAAAGCAATATGCTGTCACGAATTATCGTACCTGGCACTACGAGAAGCTCTGTTTTGGAGGGATGGGGTTAAACGAATAGTCTGACCATGATTTTTAAAATCTTCCATTTCTTTGCATGATCTTTGGCTTTAGCCATTTGACCAGCAACATGGAACTTTATTTCGAATAATACACATTACACACATTTTAGTAAATTATAAAGCCATATTTAAAATTATAATTTTACATCAAACACTTATTAAATTATGAATCCATCTTTGAAAAAACCATTAACATCAGACGCGTTACATACATTCCGCACACTTACAATATCAGGCCGTCACTAAACAAAGTTTTCCAAACAGGTTTGTATCTACTGTAATAACTTAGTATTACAACCACGGCATTAAGAAGCAGTATTTCCAACTCTTATAATTAATCAAGAAACTCTGTGAACTCTGAATGTAACATGTACTCGTATTATCTTGCATCCACCCCCAGATACCAACATCCCAGGGGCATCATAAAGGCGCTCACACAAGAGGACTAATAACAACAATAGCTACACTGCAGTTCAACCATGGTTTCTTTCCCTCGCATTTATACAGAATTGAGGCTATTGAATCTCCACTGTGTGATTGTGAAGAAGATGTACAATGTGACATTAATCACATTCGGCTGTAAGAAATACTGGAACTTCATGAAAACACTTTCACAAGAGGGCACCCAGCCACCAATCAACATGAAACATTTACTGGCCACTGAAAATGTTGTTATACATAGCTTAAACTTATCATTTATCAGAAATAATAACATAAGAGTACAGTTATACTTGGTATGGTTGTATGATCAAAAAGTTAAATGCCAATAAATAAATAAAACAGGGCGTCCACTCTAGTGCCTACGGTCGGAAAATAGGAATGTGAAGCTTTACCCCCGCTAATCCTGCGGGAATACAGTCTGAAAATCCACTGCCTTTACCTTTATTTGCTAAGAAGTAATTTCTTCCCTGCACGCGTCCATTTTCGATTGATGCATGAAGATTTTTAACTATTCCTGTGCGAAATCTGACTGTGACAATTTCCTGAGAGCGCAGTAACTACAAGTTGAATTTAATTGAATATTAAACTAGCTGTGGTTCATAATTTTGTTCACTTTGTTTTTATTTTACAAAGGTTAAGGAGATGAAGTCAATGGTTCTATAGAAGTTATTCTCATACGGAAAATACGCCGCCTTATTTGCTATCTATGCATAGAATTTTTTTTTAGCAATTACAACTCGCAATCTAATGACGTCACATCTGTTGATTATGAATATAACTTTTTATTTATTTATTTTATCGTGTAGCCAATTAAGGAGCGCGTGGAATCATTAATTTGCAATGACCTTCTAGTTCTTCTTGCTGTACTTCTTTTCTTCCCCAATCTTCCTCATCCTTTCGCTGTGGGCCTGACGTCTCTCTTGTGTCCATGCATTTCTGAGTTTCAGATTTTTCCCGTTGGGATCTTAGGGGTAAAATTATGTGAAGTGATCAATTGTCTATATATACTACGTGTAGATGTAAATGGGTCTAGGTTGACTTCTGCAAGGTTTCTGGGTTCCTATCAGCCAGCATGCTTTGGTTTGTCGGGATCCGTTGACGAGATGGAAGGTTTTCTTGTTAGTCACAACTCATCCATTCGTGTTATATGTCCGTAGAATTTCACGCGTCTTTTACATGGGAATGAGGTGAATCGTTCAGTCAGTGAATACACTTCTTCTAAGCTTTTGCGCAACCAAATACCGTCTTGAATCTTATTGCAGAGAAGAGAGGACCACATTATTTTTTTATTAATTTTGACTGCGGTTTCTACGATTCCAATAATATATATCTCAATCTACATTTCAACTGCAGGAAATAAGCTACCCTTCAACGGATATTAATTTGCCTACATTTTTATCTTAATTTTTCCACATCATATCAAAATGATACATGCCCTATTTACACTTGAAATCCTGGGCTGTACAGTGTTCCAAACCCAACAAAATCAAATCGCAAACGTTCATTGAAATAAACAAAGGCGAAGAGACGCGTTTTTGTTTATTTATCAGTTGTATAATCAATATAAAATATACCTAATTTTATTCCTGGCATCCTGGTCTGCACAATTTTTGAAGCCGAATGAAAACAAAGAGAATCCAATTGTTCAGAAATACGAGTTAAACAATTCAGTTATTGATATGGTTGAGTCTATGAAATATTTGGGAGTAACAGTACAAAGGAACATGAAATGGGACTTACACCTTAATTCGTTAGTAGGTAGAGCTAATTCTAAGCTGCGATTCATAGGCCGAATCTTGAAAAATTGCAATGAACAAACAAAGGAGATAGCGTAGAAATCTCTTGTGCGTCCACATTTGGACTATTGTTGTGCCATTTGGGATCCGTTTCGTAAGGGGTTGATCGAAAGTATAGAGAAAGTACAGAGAAGAGCTGCTCGATTCGTGACCGCTTGCTACAATCCTTATGAAAGCGTCACAGAACTGATTAGTAGACTAGGCTGGGAGTGTCTGGTACATAGACGACGCACGTTTCGTTTAAACTTATTGGTAAATATGTGTACTCCCACTTTCGCTCACGAGTGTAGTGAGACACTTCATCCACCAACCTATTTGAGCCGGAATGAAAGGAAAGATAAGATTAGAGAAATAAGATGCCGGACTGATTCTTATATGAATTCTTTTTTCCCTCGTACCATTAGGGATTGGAATGCACTACAAAGAGATTAGCTTCGGTGCTGAGCACCCACTGCCACCCACAATTTTGTGAATTGCAGAGTATATATGTAGATTTAGATGAAAATCCGCCCAGTTGTTTACGCGTGAATCGTGCTCAGCGAAACGGAATTTCCTTCTGAAGTTTTTAAAACCCCCTACATAAAGAAGTCTAATGCGTGTTATATACAAAAAGCTCTTCAGCAGACGGAAGCCTTGACTAGGAGGTTGTGGATAAGTATAAACTCCGTCAAAACGCAAGTAATTATGTTGACATGACGTCTAGGACGCCGCGGACAGCAATTACCACACATGCAACTTCAGCTCAGAGGTAAAAACCATCCCCCGGGCACCACCTGCTCGAAACCTCGGTGTAACACTTGACTGTAGGCTGACATGGCGAGCTGACATCAAGCGACGGGTAAGTGCTCGGCTCTACGCTCTTTTCCCGATACTTAACCGGGAAAGCTCATTGGCGCCACATCTAGGAGTTTCCATTCACTGCACATTGATTAGGCCTATAGTTGAGTATGCTTGCCCCGTCTGGGGGTTCACTGCTACCTGGCGCCTGAGAAAGTTGCAAGTGCTGCAGAACAGAGCGCTGAAGCGGTTGTTTTAATCATTCTTTGACTATTCTGTTGTTATCAGGTAGATGCACGTGGTTGCTCATGTTTAACAGCCGTAATATGAGAACTACTCATATTACGATTAGAATGTGAAATAATTTTCCTGTTACCATTTTATTTGAAGTATTTCCTTCTCTACGTTACCGATCTCATTTCATTATGACATTGACATGATTTGAAGTTATAGAGCTGATTTCATATAATTCAAATCCTTATTAAAATATTTACATTCAAATATTAGCAGATGAATTCACAACACGTTTCTAGCTTTCATGTATACGGATGGTTGGAAAGTAATAACAATACACCGTAAATAAATATGGAAGTTTTCCATCTGCAATTAAATTAGTCGGCAGTAAATTCTATTTAATGATCAATCGTTACCCGAAATGAATGCTTTTTGCAGTCACCGAGACTTTTGTTTCTTTTAATTTTTTTCCTCCTTTATATTATCGCCATATCTTAACTTGTCATAGAGATAAAAGAGAATCTCTGAGATTTGTCGATTTCATATCTGCTGAGCTGGACTATACTCCTCCAACCGGTTCCTCGCACAGTCAGACAAATTAATCGGAACGCTCTCTCTGCTGCCGATACGGCCATCAGAGCCTTCCTTCCATCTTTGACGTCTCCCATATAAATCGCTCTCTCCTTCACAAAGACTTCCCTCCTCGTACTGATTTATGAGAGGAAACTCGTGCACATTCTTCTTCTTTTTTTCGCAATATCCCCCATTCATTTCACTCAGTCTGCAGGAATTGCTACCGAGACTCCTACTTATTATCTGCCAACAGCTGAAGATAGCTTGTGCACAATTGTTCATTTAATATTTCTGAATAAGGCCAATAATTCGCAGAGCGAGAATGAGACATACAAATCAAGGGACATCATAGTTTCCTCTGTCGACCATCCTTTTTTTCAGAGCAAATTATTCCATGATAAAACTTCCCAAAAGAATAACACACCAATGTCTGCTGCCATTGACACTAATTTTGCATGCAACCAAAGAAATTAAACAGTGAAGGGACAGGAAATCAGAATGTAAACAAAGGTAAAATACACAATAAATATTACAGGAAAGGAAGAAGTAGTAACAAGAAAAACTTACTGATTAGGAATTGACGTTGCAACCTACTACCTAAGCAATTAAAATATCTGTAGCAATACTTTCGTCATAAGAAAGTATTCTTAGCATTGAACACTGACCTACGATTAAGAAAGCTTTAAAAGTAAATTTTCCAAACTAAAACTCTTTCGTCACGTATTCAAACAACTGTTCAAACCTGACGTTTTTTTTTACCTGATCTGTAACAAACTTTTGAATCTTTTTACTATAATTATATTTTCATTATCATAGCACAGATTATTTACGATCGTGTTGTTTTTGTTCTAGGTGTTGATGACATGACGGGACAGGAAATCTCCGCAGAGGGTAAGTTAATCTCATTACATGTTGCTTCTTGCCACTTAGTTCAACGATACTTTTGTGAATTAATACTATTTTTTTTATGCTCAGTCGCTATTCAATCACATGTAAACTACCTTCCTCTTTCACTGAATGTAAGTAAAATCTGTGGTCCCATTACGTTAGCAGTTGCGCTTATTAAAAAGCGATAGAGAGAATCGACGTTTTAGATTAAAAACAGCAGCGCATATTACTCTGATCTCTGATGTGCCCTGTTTCATTACTGTGGTCGACACAATTAACCTAATGACATTTTATAATGAACGATCAGTTGGAAACACTTTACACCTTTCAAAAAAAGAAAAGTGTTTCTTATTTCATTGACAGTATGATTTCACTGATAATATCGTACATTTATATTTACGTTGGTATACCGAGCCTGATAGGTGAGTAAGAATTGTTTCTTCTAGAATTCGACTCTCGGTCCGGCACCCCGATTTTGGTTTTAATGCTTTCTCGAAATTACTCCAGGCAAATGACGGAAAGGTTTCTTAATATGGATCAAAGCCGATGTCTTTCACCTCGAAGATTATCCGGTTTTTATGTTGACTGAATATTTTTCCTCAGTTGTTCCGACAAATTACAGTAATCATGCAATGAATCTCATTTTTCAAGAACTCTAAGGAACGGTCTTGTGGCTCAGTGATTAAGGCGTCTTACTGGTCTTTAAAATGTCCCCTGTTCGGATCCCAGTCTTGGCGTTGGATTTTCAAAGGCTCTTAACGCGACCTTCGCCTCTGGCACTGCTTGCTGCGTAATGTGAAGTACGCCAGTACGCTTCCGTGGTTCTGAATTCACGTTATCTGTAGGTCCCCTTTACTTGGTAGGATTATCGGGTTAGGTTAGGAAAGGAACTGGCTTTCATAACTCTGATACCAGGCTTAGTATGCCTCTTTCGGATTGAGGATCACGCTTAGCTTAAGAACTCTAAAACAACTTGAGAAATCGATAATTTGTTACAAATACAAAACAATCGTGTTTTCGCCTTACGTAGTGTCGTGTTTCCGAAACTATTAACGTCGTAACAGTTTGTGAGCCGCAGTCTGAGATTAGTTGCAGAAACAGCGAGTAGTATAGCGTTTCTGCAGTTACAATCCTCTACTCGGGGTTCTTCTCTCTCTTAGAGGTGACAGATATTGCTGCCTTCTGAGATGCCGGTAACGTTTGTTGTAATGCCTGCTAATTATGTTATGTGAACGAAACGGAACACTTAATGGCTTTAGTATTCTTGGAATGCATACAAATGGATGCAACTTCCAAAACAAAACTTAACACTTATTTTCAATTGGTTCTCTCGTATCTCACTTAAACTTCTTCCATTCTGTATCTGTCATTCGCATATACTGTGAAAAATTAGGCGCGATTGATTCGGAAGGAAATTCTGGTATCAGTTAATCTCGCCCAAATTTATCACGTTTGACCGTTTTCTGCAATCCGCGAGTTTTACCACTGTCTTCGCGTCAAGTACACGTGATTCGAATGCAAAATAAGGCGGTGTTAGAAGATTACATGACTTAGCAGATAGTGACACTCTTTTCTCTCTCTTGGAATACTTCAAGGTCCTTCCTCATAACAAGGCGTAACATTAAAACCGAGAAAGAAGTTTCAATTATAATGCGACATTTACACTAACGTAATATGTTAAATAATTTTTATGTAGCATTTATATACTACCGGAGAAATTTTTCTAATACGTTAATGACAAATTCTGAACCTCTGAAAGGCTCTAATAACAAAGAACATTTTTATATCTTGTATAATTAAATACGACGGAAAAATGTGGGGGAAAATAAATTGGTTTCTCGCGACAGAAGCTTCGTATGTTATAACGCGCTTTTCCGCTCGTTTTATTTTATGGTTGACGGGGGCGTAGTTTAAATTATTTTATGTGTTTCACTACCTAGTATTGATTTCTTTAACTTGTTTCATCACTTACTGAGCACTGGAAAAAATATCAATACCGTTTACTGCCAAGGCTGTAAACCTCTGAAAATTCTTACTATACAATCTATTATTAATAATCCAATTATGCACTATGTACTTTTCTTTTTCCAATCAACGGCGATACTCTTGTAGACTTCAAACTTGTTCGTTTATTATAGTATTCTTAATTCATGAAGTTTCACTCTTCGATTCCTATACAATTTCAACAAATTTTTCTTTAGCTAACCTACAACACTTTAGCTATACAATAGTACCTCTTTACGCCCTCGGGTTTGTACTTTCAGCATAAATGCGGACTTTTTCCGTTCCAGTAACTCAGTATCGAAACATTCCTCCATCATGAGAGCAGACTCTGGATTCAGCCAACCAAAGTGTTTCCTTCTCTCCTGACTTGATGATCTTTGTCCTTTGAATTTAATGTCACATAATCAATTTTACAATTACAACTTTTTTTAAAAATGGTTTATTATTTCAATTTATACAGACAGTGAGTCTGGTATCTCACAATATATATTACTAAACACGTTAGTGACTAATTTTTTGTTGCTCCTGAAGAGAGAGATACCAGAAGAGACTTGATGAAGCTTCATTACAGTTCAGTACTACGCAATGAGTTAGCGGAGCTTAGACCAGGGCTCAGTACTAACCAATTAAACAAGCCAAGAGGGCTTTAACTGGCAGAGAAACAGAATTATTATTTTTTTATCTGCTTAACGTCTCTCTAACAGCGAGATCTTTAGAGACGGGAAAGGATGGGGGGCAAGGAATGGGAAGGAATTCTGCCATGGCCTTTTGAAGGAAGCATACCGGCATTTGCCTGGAGTGATTTGGGAAACCATGGAAAACCCAAATTTGGATACCCGGACGGGGATTCGAACCGACGCGTCGTCCTCCCGAATGCGAGGCCTGAACGCTAGCCGTTACACCACCACGCTCGGTAGAATTATTTAAACAATTAATATATTGCCCATAGGGACAAAGTACAATCTGTCTCAGTGGCAACTTGTTGCAACTGTGCCTCAGCAGGGCGAGGCAACAAGAAAGATTTGAAACGCATGATTAAAATTTCTTCCTGAGACAATTTGCATTGTTCTTGTTGAACCCACCTATATCCAGCTGCCAAGATCTCGGCGAAGGGAATAGAGCTTTATACTTCCCTTGAAGACCTTATCATAAAAGTGGACGTGCTGTGGTCGTTGTTACTTGGACAGCAAGCTGAATGGACATGAAAGAACGTTGCAATGTTCACGCTTGATTGGGGGCGTACATTAAAACTAGACCACTTCCCCCCCCCCCCTCCCCCTTGTGACCTACGGAGCAACCTTGTAGTTTTTTGTAGACTTTTTTTTAAACTCTACTGTTCTTCAAGAAATTGAAAAGATAGCATGAGATTTTTGTCAACTTCCCCCTCTGCCCCTAGGTGGGATTTCGCCAAATCCTCCCCCACCCCAATTTAACCTCACGTAATTTATGAACCTCCCCAGGGGCGGATCCAGGGGGGGGCTAGGGGGCTCAAGCCCCCCTCCAAATGTATCTATGTCCACCACCGACATTGTAAATTTTTTTTTTAGCTCTACGGATTCGAGGCCCGTATAGGCTATAAAGAGTACCCCATGGCCGACTCAAGCCCCCCCCCCCCAAAAAAAATACGAAAATCCACTGAAGGCAAGCACTCTGAAGCAAAATTCACTCAAGCCAAGCACCCCCCCCCCCCAAACCAAAATCCTCGATCCGCCCCTGGACCCCCCTTACAATACCCCCGCTACACGAATGATAACTGTACACAAATAGCATTGTGCCGATTTCATTACATTTATAATTGTTTTAATCGAAGTCACAGGTAGAGCTTTATTTTGTTAGTAATGACATTACAGCTAGTGGACGTCGAGGTTATTAGAGGAAAGAGAAGAACGAGCGCAACAAACTGGAAGGAAGTCGGCCAGGGTCTTTGGAAGGAACCAAACCAGTCTTTAGTCGTAGCCTTTTCGTGAAATCTTGCCTCCAGGTTGGAGGAAACACAATTTTTTTCTGAAGAAGATTATTCTTTTTTTAGATAAATAATCGTAAATTCATATTTCTTTACAGCCGACAAGAACTTGCACAATTATGAGAAACAGAAAGAGTAATAAATCCAAAATGTCGATTCCCTGTAGGTGACTGTGTTTGGCGAGTCAGCGCGTTTCTCGCTGCAGCGGAGGGAAGTTAGGGTGCGTGAAGTTGACCAGCCCGCTTTAATTACAGTGATGCTTACTTCCATCACTTTAATCGAAAGCGTCTCCCTCCCGACACGAGTAACGCAATTCACTAAGAGCTCGCTCGGGCTCCAGGAGAGGTAACGACATCAGCAGTCACAAACAGAAATCGGCAACATCCCAGTGCAAATTCCAACCGGAATTCCTAACTTGAGATAATCGTTAATAGGTAAAGGGTTGGAATTAACTACTGCGAGGATACGTACGAAGTTCCAAGCTCGCCTGTGGAACGGACGCAAGAAAAACCTTCAGTCAGTTGCGATTTCATTAGTTTGGACGGAAGATAGAAGCAGGTAGCAGTGCCCATCTAGTTACAAAGATAAAACCATAACAATTATCTGAGCTCGTGCGACCAGTATGACAGCTATTGTCTATACCAAACTGCCTCGCTCGAAAGCGTGCGTGATATTAGGATGAAATTTAACTGAACGGCGCCAGATCACCAGAAAAACAGACATTTGCCTCAGATCGGTAAGTTTCTTCGCCACGATTATTGGGACAAATAAAAATTCTGCCCTTTTTCGGACTTTTTCGCCTTTTCAACGTCGAAGTCATTGGAGGCTGGAGAAGACTGGATAAAAGGAACGGGAAGGAATTCGGCCACTACCTTTTTAAAGGAACCATCCCGCAATTCACCTGGTGTGATTTGAGGAAACCATGTAAGTCGGAATCTGGTTGGCCGATTGGGGATTTCAACCAGCGTCCTCCAGGGATACGCAGTACTGCCCTTGGTGATAATAGGGCGGTTTATCCAATCAGGAAGCAGTGATGTGAATTCGCTGACTGAAATTTTTTTGGTAGTCATCCTCTGGTGCGTCTTCTCCTCACTCAAAAGCTTAAAACATCTTTCCCGCAAATTCCCTGTGTCCTCCACTTCCTTTCTTTTGTTCATTACTAGTTCCTCTGTTATATCTTCACATATCAGTTTCATATGTTCTTTCTATTCTGTCATTTCTAGCTCTGTGACTTTTTACTGTTAATTAGGCTTTCGCGTTCTCGTTTATTTTGTGTCTGGTTATGTATTTTTTTACTCTGCACAAGAAATCCGTCTTTCTTAAGTGGCATTTACCATATCCCAGTTGACATATGACAGTTTGACAAATTTTGAAAACGGTCTGCCACGCATCGTGGTACGGTGGTTTACCGCAACCGTCTGGTCGCATAAATACACGATTCAACAACAGAATAACGCAACCGTCAGTTCAAAGGATACGAATTCTGCGCAACGATGACTGCATTGCCGTCCCTTCGTCAGTATATACCTCCATCGAGACGCTAATCCACATGTAAACAGAATGTACTGTAAATATTGCACTCAGTTGTTTTGTATTTTATAAAATATCATCTCGTATTGGCTGATTTGCAGACAGCTGTGTACTGCTTACTAAAGTCTCCGTTCAGCGTGTCAGCATCTGTCTCCAGTAGGCTACTGAAGCAACAGTTGTTCAATCCATCCTCTTCGTTTCGCTGTCGTAACGGCCAGTTTGCGTGTCGCTGGCGCTTCTGTCGACAAATGCATTGATTTCCGTCTAATGCACCCTCAGACACTACACCAAACTATAGAGGAGATATCTGTCTGCAAAGACTCCCTTAAAAGAAAAGTGAATGCCATGAAGGTTATTGGTTTCAGAGACTTCATTTGTTCGTAATATCATCTAATGTAGTAGGAGAAAAACAAAAGAGAAATTTTAATTTTATATTAACTGAGATATTTCATACAGCAGGAAGGTTAAAATCGTATCTCAAACATATCGAAATCACGATTTTAATTTCCACACACCTAATTTAGCACACAGCATGACCTTGGAAACCGCTAAAACGTTAAAGAAAAAACACAAAAGACTATAAAATTCTATGTAATAGAACACGCAAGGATAAACGTTGTAGTACAATTATCTGATTAGTCACAGTTTCACAGTTTTTAGCGTTGAGTTGTCGAAAATCCCAGCAGTGTTGGGCAGGTAAAGATTGTCTCACATCGTTATTACATTATAGACTATGAGCTGCGTTTCCTGAAAGCTGACTACTTCGAATTCTGTCTCAGTTAAGTTACTTTTATCTGCAGTGGCAGCATGGAATAACACCCAATATCACTGAAAAAGAGGATATTAATATTTTTAGATAGAGGCCTGGTGGCTCAGGGGTTCGACAGGTCCTCGGTTCGAATCCCTTTCTCTGCGGGGATTTTCATAGACACTTAACCCGACCTTTACCTCTGGTACAGCTTGCTTTGTAATGTGAAGTACAGGGTTTGGATTCCTGTTTAAACTGTAGGTACCCTATACCCAGTAGTACCGATTATATAGTTGGACTAGGCTGCTACGGTGATGGCGAATTGCGCTGCCGATAAGAAACCCTTTCACCAGGTCATTACGACAACATGAATTTATTTGAACATTTTTAGATTCCAACGATTTCTCTATTCACTGAGAATCTTCATAGAATTAGTTTTATAAAACTCTATCGAGGAATAAGGTCGCATTAAGATTGGGGACTACGGTTAATAATGTACACGAGACAGGAATATTAAATGAGAACATGAACTAAACACATTTTCACTCTTGTAGCTGATTACACACGGAAGGTACTTAACCTGCAATTACTCTCAAGAATAATGTCGTTACCACCTACACTAAGAGTGAAGACGAAAATGAAATATAATGAGGAGGCAGAAACCGCTTTCGTAACATGGGAAGACAATTAGTTTTAATCATTCAAAGATAAACTGTGCATAATTAACTAAATTAATGCATCTGCTTTTAATGAATCGCTTGAGAAGGGAGCGAAAATATTAACGAGCGCTGGTTGTGGCGCCTATGCGTAATTAGTACGGTGGACGAGTGGTGAGGCGCCACGAGCCAGTGGCAATTACTCGCAATCGAGTCGAGAGCGGGCGACGAACCAAGCCCTCCACAACTCCACAACACGCAGCACCAGGCCTACGGACCAGTGTAATCGGCTGCACCACCTCCTCCCTTCAAACTGCTGGGCTTCAAGACATTAAGAAGAGATTTGAAAATGAAAATATTGTCTCTTAGCAACTGTTATTTAATTCACGTAAGCTCAGACACGTTTCGCCCTTATGGAATGGGGCATCATCAGTGACTGTAAATATACAGACTTGGCGTTGTTAAAAAATTTCCATTATTTTATACATGAATAAATATTAACAAAGTAGACTCTACTTACGAATTTTGGTTGAAACAGTTACATGTTGGTCGGGAATAGCTCTACAAGGTGATTCAGGAAATATTCAAGTAGGTGATAGTACGAACAATATTGAGTGAAAAAGTTTATATAAACATGTGTTTGATTTCCATTCATTTCGGAGATACAGGTGCTGGAAAATTATGCATGAAATAAACCTCAGAAAATGATCAAGAGCACACAAATAATTTATTGAAGTACTTTACTCATGAAAAAACACACGCATATTGTACAACAGTTTAAATTAAATGTTAGAAAATCCCGCCATCGACTTTAATACACAAATTGAAACACTTTTATTGAGGCTTGAAGTCGACACGTACAATCCCGATGCGCGCGCATATCATAAAGGAAGACTAATTACTACGTTAAGAAAATTTAATTTAAACTTTTCTAAAATATGCGACTTTTTGCATGAATAAATTACTTCAGTAAGTTATTTGTGTCCTCTTGATCATTTTCTGATTTTTTGTTTTTTTGTTTTGTTTTTGTTTTGTTACGTATAACATTTCACCACCTGTATCTACAAAACGAATGGAAACAGGACACATATTTAAATGAACTTTTTATCTCACCTCCTTCAATATTTCCCATTCCTCCTAAATTACCTGTATATGCACTTTTATAGAACCCGTCCTGTTGCTGTGGTTCGAGATTGCTCCTTTTACTTTGTCAAAGTCACTATCCCACTGCTTTTAAATTGCTCAAACTTTTAATCTCGTTTGATTTACACACAGCTAGTAGCCAAATTGTTTATTTACATGAGCACTGGTGCCAACTTGCTGTTTTGCTTATATTATACTATCTGTGTCTGTGTTAATTGAAATATCTCTCTGCCTGCGTAAAAGTGTCAGTGATTGCGATTTTCTGTTGTCTGTTCCATTTGTTAAAATAGTGAATTCATTAAGCACTGTTGCCTCAATACACACATTCATAGAGCCATCGCATTGAGGCAAACAGTGCTTATTGAATTCATTGATTTAACAAATGGAATACTGTTCAAAACATTGGTGAATAACCATGACAAATTAAGATAAAAACACACAACGGAAAATCACAATTACTGACACCAATACACAGACAGATAGATGCGATCGTTAAGGAACAAACTTATTTTTGCCTTGATGTTTTGCGTCTAGTTGAAGTCATCAGAGCAGAAGAATATTAAGGACAAACAATGGGAAGCAATTCGACCATATTCTTTTAAAGGAACCATTCCGGTATTCGCCAGGAGTGATTTCGGAAATCCGAGATATGGATGACCGAACGGGGATTTGAACCCGCGTCATCCAGAACACCAGGCCCGAGCGTTACCTCTCACTCACCATGATCCCGTACCTCAGCCCGTTCACTTACTTTTATTCCACTGTTGGAAGCCGAAAAAGTTGAATGTATTGCGGTGGCGAGCTTCTGTTTAAGGCGAAGACAACAACTCTTGTAACAGAACTAATATACTTAGACCGAGCGTGGTGGTGTAACGGCTAGTGTTCTGGCCTCGCATTCGGGAGGACGGCGGTTCGAATCCCCGTCCGGGCATCCAGATTTGGGTTTTCCATGGTTTCCCCCAAATCACTCCAGGTGAATGCCGGGATGCTTCCTTCCAAAGGCCATGGCCGAATTCCTTCCCATTCCTTGCCCCCCATCCTTTCCCGTCTCTAAAGACCTAGTTGTTATAGGAGACGTTAAGCAGTTAATATATATATATATATATATATATATATATACTTAGAAAATTTTAATTTTGTTATCAGCAATAGTTCTAGCACAAGTTTGTTAGAAAGGAAGCCATAATTGTCCACCACCGACAAGAACGTAACAGCTTGACTTACAGCTCAGATGACAGAGCAGAGGTGAGCGCGGGTGATCAGGTGGAGTGGACGGCCACCTCTCCTCTGTTGCAATCTTCTCCTAGACGCTGAACGCATAGTACAGTATATACACACCACGTGCATTATGACCTCATTGCCTCACCTCTAGCCGCTAGAGACGAGCTTCTTCGCGGAATTTTAAGAAACAACTGAACAAAGTAAAAATGGGGAACCGCTGCTTCAGAAAGCTTGGCTATACAGCACATAATGGAGACCTTACAGGCTGATTCAGTTACTTAAGCTATTAATTGATTGCATAGCGTGGTAGCTTACGCCCTAGTCTCAAGTTTCGAGGGTCGCTAATGAGCGTGCACTAGGGTGGTTTCATTTCGGTTATGTTTGCTACCGATGATGTTCAGTACATAAAAGTGTACGAAAACTAAACCTGATAAGCAGAGAATATGTTATACCACTTGGTGTGTTCCCGACAAACAAAATCGATTAAAAAAAAAAAAAAAAAAAAAAATCCCACACGTTGTTGATCAACAGGTCACGGTTTCTGAAATTTCTCTTCGAACTAATTATCAGTTATTTTATTCAAAATTTAGTAAATGTCAGATTAATAGAACAACGGTAGGTTAAATGCGATATTTTTCTGGTAGTTGACGGTAATATATAGTAATATTTTAATTGGGCTCATCGTCTATAATGTTTTATATTTTTACATCAGGTGAGGGGGAATAACTTTCCTTGCGAGTTCATATCTATAACATTCAGTATTATCAGAAGCTTGTACAGAATCACACATTTATCCCTGCCGTGACGATTGTACGAGCGCAAAATCTTTTCAGATAGAATGCCTTTGTCAATACATTATACATATATATATATAAACAATCCACTATGTTATTGTCAATGTTCTTTGCGTCTCCTAAAACTACGTATTTTCTTGTGCTATTACCAGATACTTTAGTTTTATTGCGATACCAATAAACGAATTTAACTGCATTAGCTATTTGTTAGTTTCATGTTAATAACTGCGTACAAAACATCAAATGTCTGAACAGATTAAATGAAGGTTTTGTTGCCAGCAGTCAGCCCACTTGGAGAAAAAAAGTTATGCCTGATAAAAAGTAACTCGACCTGCGAAAGTTTTTTGTAACTGAAGTGTCACATAAGCAATACCCTCTTCCATTCCTCAATTGGTCGAATGCAAAATGCGGTCCACTTTAAGGCTTGAAGTTAGCGACAGTCCACTAACCGCGTTACCATCATGGCCAGGGGGTCGTTTTCGTAGGTTATCTCTCCTATATCTTCTTGACCGGTGGGATTATTAATTATCCGAACCATACATTTAGGGGCTAAACAAACGTCAGAGCGTGCGACTGAAATCTTAATAGCTATGTCAAAGAGCTAGAAAAAACGTAATTTAATAAGTTTACCTCGTTCACGTTTACCTCTCTCTACGAATACTGAAGAATTTTGTTGACAAAAAGGAGATGTTAATGAGAGGGATGAAGTTATGAGTGAAACTTGTTCCATGTTGGTATTGTATATTGAATTTTTCGGAATTTGGTAGAGTGAAATTAATTTAAAAACGCAGGTCCAATAGTAATCGAAAAATTTCCGTTATTATGCTTAAGCACTCGAACAGTTCAGTCGATTGTACAACTTTTCTTTTACAGTAACACTGTGCCGCTACCGTTGCTGATTGAGTATATTTATTAAAACAACTCTCGGTAACGTGACACACAAACAATTTGCACGTTAATGTCTCCGACAAGGTCACCAGGATCGGTTTATTCCCTGTTTTGGCATAACAGTACAAAGCAACATTAAATCGTTCCTTGAACATAACTTCAATCGTGGGTGGGGCTAATTCTCAACTGCGATTCATAGGTCGAATTTTGAAGAATTGCAACGCTTATACAAAGCAGATAGCGTATAAAACCCTCGTGCGTCCACATTTGGAATGTTGTTGTGCGGTTTGGGATTCGTATCGGAATGTACGGAGAAGAGCTGCTCTATTCTACGACTACTTGCATTAGTCCTCACAAAAGCTTCACACGACTGATAGATAGATCGGGCTGGGATTGTCTGGCAGACAAACGAAGTAAATTTCAATTGAATTTATTGGTAAACATGCGATCAACACCCTTCATTTATGAACGTCTTTCTAATTCGTCTAAGCTTCGTCACAATGTTCATCAAATGATTCATTGGTCTTTTTTAGGTTAGAAAGAGCAACCACTACAACGCTCACCTATAAACCAAACCGATCAGGCCTGAGTATCTGAATCTTGTAACAGGTATTTTTGTGCGTGTGGAGTCGGTAACAGCGAGCCATTCTCTGCTGCGTCCGCCTTCCCGCACTGCTGTATTTACTAAAGCGGAAAATAGCGGCGGTCCGCTGTCGGGCCAAATATTTGTGTTCGTGGTGTTATGGTGTTAGCAGACGAGACATAAACGGGCGGTCCCGCCGGCTCTAACGGAATTCCCGACACTTGGCCGTGCAGTGGGCCTTATTAAGTTCCGCGCAGGGCCCGTAATTCAGTTACAGCGCTCCTCTCTCGTCAGCGCCCGAATCATGGTCGCTGTCAGCCCCGCAATCGATCGCTGCTCTCCAAGCTCTACTCCTGTCTTCATATCACACACAGCAGAGATTAAACATTGAGGAGTCTTGTCGTGTGTATTATCGTTATACTTTCTCTCTCGAAACTAGTAATACCGCCAGCTAGAGAAACAAGCGTTCATCCTCAACTTCTTTGTCTAGACCAGTACAAAAGAATAATGATGTACATAATTATAAGATAAGGCAGGCAAATCATTTCCATTCGACTTATAATAGAAGTAGTAAAGCACAAAAAACAATGTCGCATAAAGGTTTAACAATGTATAACAAATTACCAGAAGAAATTAAAAAAAAAAACCAGACCTGTTGCTATTTTCAGAGAAAAGGTGGGTAAATGACTAGAGGAGAGAGATTGTAACATTTTTTGTAAAGGATTCAATGAAATTAACACATTGTTTTTTTCTCTTTGTTAATGTGATGTATGTAATTGTATCTATATTAGGCATAGGCTATTCGAAAAAAATAATTATGCTAGTCTGTAGTTGTAATTGTTGGAGCGCGTATTACTTATTCTTCTTCTTGTTTACCGAGCGGTCTGATGGCTAAGTGGTTAAGCGTCTGACTGGAGATCGAAAGCTCCTCGGTTCGAATCCCTGTGTCGGCGGGGATATTGATAGGCACAGTCTGCTGTGTAATGTGAAGTACGCCAGAACGCTTCCGTGGTTCAGATTCCACGTTAAACTGTAGGTCACCTCTACCCGGCAGGATTGTCGCGTTAGGTTAAGACGGCTACGATAGGGGCGGAATGCGCAGCCAATAAAAACCCTGTTTCCAGGTCATTACGACCACACGGAGTTGTTATTATTTCTTGTTCACCAACTTTTCCCAATATTTTGTGCTCGGCTCCCTTCGATGAGTTTTGCTCATCATTGGCGTGGTCAAATTTGGAGTTTTGCTTTTACGGCCGCGTGCCCTTGCTGGTGCTAAGTATTTTATACAGTAGTTACTGCCATATCGTGCTAAGGACTAATGAATGAAGTTAAGTGTTGCCATCTGTCGGTGAAACATGTAACTGTGTTCAGCGTGTGGTAAGTGTATTTTTTGTTTGTGAAGTGTGTAGTTTATGACGCGGAGATTGGGGACCATCGCGGCATTCGCCTCGATAGCTGCGGAAAAGCGTCTCAGAACTGCAGTCAGGCTAGTGCCCGGTCCGTTGTACCTTACCAATGAAGTACTCAGCCATACTGGGGGTATGAAATTCAGGAAAATTCGTCTTGATGATTGCTAGTAAGCACCTAGCAACTGTGCTCGAGTTTTCGACGCTCTGGTTTTGTGACACACAAAAGTAAATAATCCTTTGATTTCACATTCCATTAGAAAGTACCTGATTCAGTTGTAGTATTTGCGGTGCCTAGGAATTCTAACTTGCTTATTATAAAATATCAGTTTATAATTATCAGCATATTTTCAAATACAAGAGAGAATTTAAAACATACAGGAATTTAAATCAGATTTTAAGGTTTAATATTTAATAAAACATCTTTGAAAGTGTGTCCGGGGTTTCTTTGACCCGAACTAAGAAACCACATTTGCCAGTGTATTCTTCGAACTCTCATTCAGTCATCATGATTAGTCAATGAATTAAGCGTCAATAAGACAAAGTTTATTTTCTACATCTAACAGCATACCAGCAGGCCCCGGCAGCCTTAGGGGCTAGCTAGTTGGCCTCAGGAATTCGAGGGCCGCATCAGGCATGGTAGTTTTTAACTAAGTGTTGTACTCGTATTTTCGCAGTTGAAACTACCACAAACACGTGAATATAGCAAAAACAAAAAGCCTAGATGGTTGGTAAACTAGATGCCAAAAGAAAATTTTAAAGAACTATAATGGAAGCGACTAATTTTACTTCTGTTTCAACTTACCTTCGCATATCTGGAACCTCCAACAACCAGCAGCCTTATTCATAGCCACGCAGTTGTCTGCCATTATCTGTTGTATACCAGTAGACAGATGGTCGAGTTTGGGTAGTGACTGCAACTTATATCTTACGAATTAATTTTAACTTTTTAATGCAGCAAATTTTTAAATTACCCAGACACACTGTTACAAATTCAATAATGAAATGTGTTAACAGAAACTATCCCCTCACGTCGATTCGATAGAATCGTATTGATAATGCCACAGAATGTGTTTTAAGAACGTGGCGTTTCAAAGTATCGCTCTGCCGTCCTCCTCAGGTTGTGACTATTAGGCCACCTCTTAATAAGGACGTTCACTGGCCGACTGGCTGACCGCGTATGGAGTCACGGCGCCGATATTATATAGGGGCTCTTTATTTTTCTATTTTCCGAACAGCCTACGCCAGGGTTTCCAAACCTGTAGTCCGCGGACAAAATAAAATTAATAATTACGAAAGTATATATGGAGGCGTGATAACACGCGAACTCTGGTCGCAATGTGTGAGATGTTAGTCGAGCTATCAAATAACAGTTCCAGTCCAGCCTATCTCCCATTGTTATTACTGTTATTATTAAGGAATCCTTCGCGATCATAGTCTAACTTCTAAAGGATCCACCGTTGAAAAAAAAGGTTGGGAAAGGTTGCCTACACAATTAAAACTTGATGAAGATTTTAGGACCCATAAATGAAACGTAATTTCATTACAACACCATCTGCACTAAACCCATGAATACTACATCACAAACATCTTTCTGTTTTAGTATGTTGGATGGACAACATTATTTTGAACACTGAGATATTTTTTGTAAACGAGATAAAGTAGCTGGACTCCTCACATCGAGAATCACAGCAGACTCAGTTTCAGACTGTTCTTAAATACTCCGTTCTGACTGTAGTAATCTCCTTAGAATATCTCAAGGTGTTACGATAAACTAAAACTAAGCGGTTCAAACTTCAAAGAACACCTGTAGAATCCTAGTGACGGACTAAAATTATTAGACTATTACTAAGAACGTGGAATCAATATAACAGGTACAGTTTACGTTACCTTCAAGTTAACATACACAAACGATGTTAGAGGTATACACGTTATTCCTCTCCAGTAAAGACTGAATTAATTGTGTGTTAAGTTACCTGTTTAAACTACTTCGAAAATTGAGGTGTCTTCATTGCATATGTGATCCGACTTCCGAAATTAATGTAGAGCTTGATCTCTCAGTTCTGGGTTATTATTTTATCAATTTAATCCCACAGAGCCAAGACTGAGTAAACTGAATGATGTTAGTGACATATGAGAGCAGTGTTAATTCCAGCGTGAGGTTTCCCGCGGCGTGTCATTAAGTAATTGTCCAGACGGCAGAAAGCAGGCTTAGGGAGTCGTTTCCCCTCAGCCACGTTAAAAGCACGCACCACGTGCAATCCGCCAAATGGAATTTCGCCATGTCGCAAGTGTTTTGAGTGCCACCTTGCAATGTGGGCTCGTCTGGTTGAGTCCAGTTGTTCATAACACTCACATTTTGTTACAGTTTTTATTTAGTTCATTTGTTTTATAATTTTTAAACAATAACTATATTTGTATACTTTTTATTTAGTTCTCAGCGTCCAAAATTTCCTTATGATTTAACCTGTTGTAAAGTATTAACCACAAAAATTTCTACAATTTTCACTCCATGACTTTTCATAAAATTTCCCTCAGATTGTCAAGACGTTATATTTCTTACGTCGCTATAAACTCCAACTGTATGAAATCTGTCCCAATGATTAATATGGATCGTACGTCAACGCGCCAAATGCTCGTTTATGCCTTTTTCTTCGATTTAAAAGTAAAGTTAGTTAATTCCGACATCTTCTCTCCAAAGTTGACCTAAATTTTGAGGTTGTAAGAGGTCAATCCCCCCTTTTTTTTAATATAGCCCGTTATGCATTTCGAATTAGCACTACAGCCAAAAATTGCTGACCATAGTTACTTCTCTGCTGGTTAAAAATAAGTCATTGTCTTTAAAAAAAATCTGTTCCACATTTAGTAACTCGCCTTACGTTTTTCACTATTTAACATTTATCCCAAATATTGTATGGATCCTTTACAAATCCTTTTCTTTTTGTTTACTCACTAACTTAGAACATTCTCTACTCCTCAAACTCAACTTACTTCTTTACGCTATAGCAATGATTACAAAAAATTTTGCTAGGGTCAACGATATCCATCACATTACAATCTAGCTTACAGGGTAGCCAACTTAAATATCTATACTCCTATGCTGAAGCCGTCCACATCGTATATTAACATGTTATTTTACACACATTATTTCATACTCATTAGTTCTATAGTTGTTACCTTACAAGGTCTACATCCTAAACCCTGTTACATTTTCTATCACCAGTCAGACGTAAAGTAATACGAGTTTTCAGGTTGTAATTGCTGCTCTAATGAGTGCAATAATTTCGTCACTTTTTAATATGAAATAACGTATCTGGTTTGTTTCACAACATTTGTTAATACAGTGCAGTTTTTGTACTGCACTCTCAATGTTAAGTTGCAACAAGTCATATTTTGATTCAAGTTAACTCAGAACCCATTAACATTTTTTATTATTATTTTTACGGCTTTACGCCTCGTCGATGGCTAAGGTCATTAGAGGCGGGATGGGACTGGGGACAAGGAACGGGAAGGAATTCGGTGATGGCCTTTTTGAAGGAAGCATCCCGGCATGGGGAAACCGTGTAAAACCCAAATCTGGATGCCCGGACGGGAATTCCAACCCGCGTCCTCCCGAATGCGAGGCCAGAACGTTAACCGTTCACCCACCACGCTCGGTCCCATTAACAGATCATTGTAGCAGCTCCTTATCGTTTCTGGTATTTCCTCCGAGAAGTGTGTTGGCGTTTCTTTGAAAACTCTTACTAAAATGAAAATAATGGTCCGCCTCACTACTTTTTGTTGATAAGACTATGGAGAATTAATTAGGAGCTTAGTTCTTCCGTAATGCTGAACCTATGCTACACCCCGACGTACGTTCCTGGTATTCGTGCAGGCGTGAGTTTGATACTGATTTCGGTACTCCATGGCTTCCCGAAGTCATTACAGACTCTTCAACAGAACAAGGCCGATTTGTTTTCTATTCCTTGCCTCTCATGGCTTTTATCACCTCGACGTTGACACGCCGGAAATCTCTTAATAGAAGGAAAAAATCGAAAAACAAAGAAAAAGGAGAAATAAAGTAAAAGATAGAAATACAAGAATCTAAAGAAAGAAACAAAGAGAGGAAGAGAAAGAATGATACAGAAAGAAAGATGATAGAAGATTTTGATAAAAGCAGCAGCTAAAACTTCTCTAACGAATGATATCAGCTTCCCCTTTACTCTTTTCAGTGTTCTTAATATGATGGACAAACTTCTTCCGCTGCAGCGATTCGAGGGAATCCTTTCCGTTGGAGAAGATTCTTCCTTTCACGATCGTTGGGTCTGAAATAGAAAATAATATTCTTGTGCGTTAGTCTCCAAAGGCTCTGATTCCAGATTCTTGCTAGCCCGCCTCTCTCAAAGGCCGTCTCGGGATTCCTGCGCGTCTACTCGCGGGCAGCACTCGTCCTTTTGAAGTCTATTTGCTTCTTAACGTTAATTTCCTCATTAAAACACGAGAGCGTCTTCCACTGCAGTGGTGAGCAGGAATAATGCTAGAGGCTTGCGTTTCTGGGAATTCCGTCGCGGAAGCATCAAAGAGAGCAAGCGGAATTTTATATAAAGCAAATCTTCATATAATTGTGATTATAAATAGCTGTTCCTACAAAAGCAATACGCGTTTAATACCAAAAGGTTGACATCTTACTATCACTTTGTATATTTAAAGCAAAAGTAGGCTAAAATCGAGTGTATCTTTTTTTTAACTGCTTTACGTCTCTCAACAGCGAGGTCTTTAGAGACGGGAAAGGATAGGGGACAAGGAATGGGAAGAAATTCGGCCATGGCCTGTTGAAGGAAGCATCCCGGCATTTGCCTGGAGTGATTTGTCGAGTGTATCGATGAACTGCTTGATACAAAGACGATTTTTTAAAAAAATATTTCTAATAACCCATAACGACTAGGCACTAGGTAAATCTACGTTTTGTAGTAATTGGTCCAGCAAAAATTACTATCTTTCATCTAACTATCTAACTTGACAACAATAGCAGCCGATAGGTCAGATGCCTGTTAAAGTAAGTTAAGAGGCAAAAAAAAAAAAAAAAAAAAAAAAAAAAAAAAAAAAAAAAAAAAAAAACTGCAAATATCAACAAACTGTGAAGATGAAGTTAAGTCCAAGAAACTTTGTTATTTTAAATTCGAGCGGAATAAATTAGATATTTCTCTACTAAAATTATGTCATACTTGCACAATATGACAGTATTAAAAGTTAAGTGCTAAAAAGTTAAGTTCTTATGATTCAAGCATTTTCGCAAAGCATTCAGGAAAGAAATTTTTACACCCATAATAACCTTATTAAGATCAAAACTAGACGGTTGGCAAAGATTCTAAAGAAGAATATGGGGTTTAATGATAGGTTTCGTGAAATTGTAGGAGTTCGATCTAGTGTTTTAATAGCTTCTTTCTCTCCCGCTAAATAAAAACAGTGGTCGCAAGCTGAACATTAAATAGGATTTTTCTGGCTGTTAACATTTTACAAATTTCGCTCGTCATATTTGAACATGATCAACTTGCGCCGTAGAAATTTAACAACAATGGCTCTACAAGGTGCTTAGTCAGGGTGTTCGAAGGACTTTCAGCGCTTTGTTGCGATGTAATTGCTAAGAATAAAACGCTTACAATATGAAAGTCGAACAAATTCATTGAATAAGCACAAATCATGCGCACACTAAACCATGATCGAAATCAGCTGTAAAACTTCTTTTATATACCGCTAGAACCATAGCAACATGTCTATGAAAGAAACCTTGACAGCTGCAAGACCATTCTACACTGACACAATTTACATCAATCAATAATTTAACTAATATAGTCGTCAAATAAAAAATAATTACTTTTTTCACTTAAAACGGACTACCAACGTAAAAGGATTCTTTGTGATTAATATCCTCGTTTTAGAGAACTCACAAATCATTTGGTATTCAATTTTTTATAAAGATGAATAACACGCCAATGCAATTTTGTTTTATTTTTGTGTCATACGCGTTTCGCTCTATCTCCAGAGCATCATCAGCGACATCTGTTTGGTATTTATATATTAAATTTACTTATATGTTACTTTTTTCTAATGATAAGGGTTAGCTTCTCTGTGTAGGTTTTGCAGAATCTTCTGAAGGTATAAACCACTACACTGCACCGACCAAATTTCACATTGTCACTATTATTTACCGTCACTATCGTTTTCAAAACATGAGAGAGTAAACACCACGCCATGTTTTTCACAAGTCCATACAGTGTGTGTTTGTTTATGTTTCAGGTTTCATTGTGATTAGACTTTCTGGGTTTTTACAGTCTACTTTGTGTTATCTTTGATGGTAGGCGGGGATTTGAAATGGTTGTCTTTTTGTAAATATTTCTTTCTTTTTTAATATGGCATATAGTGTTTGATTAGTCAAGTTTGTATAATCATTTATGATCTGCTTTCCTTCAACTAGTGCTTTTTGGATGTAGCAATTTTCTTGAGATGTTAATGCCTGTGGTTTGCCATTGTTTATGGTGAATATTTGCATGTCTGTATGAATATCTCTCGGTTGGTGATTGTGTTCTAGAAGGTGTTTGCAAATGCATTTGGTATTGTTCTGAAAATCATTCGTATATCACAGCATCAAAATAGCCCTATAAAAATCATGTCTCTTAGGCGGAAAACAGTAGCTGTTATTTATTGATTGATGAGACAATACGTGTCTTCGTCACAACTGAACGTAGCAGAATTTTTAACAGTAGAAGTATTATAAAATGATCAGCAAACAAGCTGTTATACATGCCTGAGTTTTTTATGATTTGAAACGTGATTATTCGTCGTCTTATAAATTGGTTGTGGCGGTTGAAGCAGTGGATAGACAGACAGCCAGTGTTGTTAATGGGTCGTACATTGGGAGGCGGCCACCCTGCGGGCAGTCAAGGTCACTTCCGCATGCTTCCTACTGGTTACGACCGGCGCCTGCCAGCTCGCTTCCCGCCACACAGCCGTCTATGCTCATCAGTCCATACACAGAGTTCGTCGGTACCGCCTCCATAATAATAGGTTGCCTTTATTCCTAAATCGCTTATCTACTTCAAATATTTATGCTTGATAGCATGCACCTCAGGACATTTGTAGTAAAGAATTATATTTCTAGAATGTTAAGTAATTAAAAATAAATTCGCGAGATTTAAAAATCTGATGCTCCAATTACCAAGCATTCCTCAACTGTTGTTGCTGGAAGTACAGTTTAATGTGCATGCCAACCACTTGTCATTCATACAGTACTTCACACGTACGAATGTAACTTATCTACAGGTGAAGGTGAAGATGATATTAAGTGCCCCAGCTACCAGAACGCTCTTACTGGAACGTATTTATATGTTTCAAAGTTAAAATAACTTAAAAATTTTCGCGGTTATAACGCTGAAATCATGGATCGTATCCATCTAATAAGGAAGAACCATATAAGTGTACTTACTCTTCATTCCCCTCGATCAGTTTAAGACTAATTTACGGGCAGTATAAATTGTATCTTTCGTATTTGCAATGACTGGTGCGGTCTACTGAACGTAGTAATTGTACAATTGCCTTGTTTGACTCCCGTTCCGAGAGTTTTCTATTAATCTGCTCTTTCTGGTTTCTGATGTTCCTTCAATCTATTTTTGGAGCTAGATTCTAATTTTTTAATAGTTTTCCTCTGTCACGTACAGATTTTTTTTTTTTTTTTAGCAGAACTCTAACCACATTTGTCATTACACGGTGAAATGTGCAAATTTGAGTTGGCAACAATGTTCCCTCGTCGAATTTGTAGCAACAAACCCGTTTGGTGCGGTTAAAAAGTATTATATGGCAACTTGTAGAAAGAGGAAGAGTTCTTGTTTCTCCTTGAAAGATTAAATTTGGTTTAACGAATTACATACTACAAAACATGATGCTTCAGTTCCTCACATTAAAGTTTCTTTACGTGTCTCATAAAAAAAAACTCCTAGAAGGCATTTTAACTGTACTTGTGAGAGATGAAGCTTATAAAAAGTACTTAAACGTTCTTCAGAAACAGAAGTCATTGGAAACAGTTGTAAAAAAACTATTGGATACTAAGAGGACTAAGATCAACACCATTTTAGGAAAATAGCTTAGACTACAGTGTATATTTAAAAGTTCATTTTCTCCTATCACACGATCACTTTTTCCTAAAATTTTAGGCGACATCAAAGAAGAATAATTTGCAATGAATCACGAGGGCATGAAAGAAACCGAGCGTGGTAGGTGAGTGGTTAACGCTCTGGCCTCGCATTGGGGAGGACGTGGGTTCGAATCCCCGTCCAGGCATCCTGATTTGGGTTTTCCATGGTTTCCCCAAATCACTCCAGGCGAATGCCGGGATGCTTCTTCGAAAAGGCCATTGCCGAATTCCTTTCCGTTCCTTGTCGTCAGTCCCATCCCGCCTCTAATGACTTTAAAGACATGAAAGAAGTGGAAAAATGGAGAGGCGGAACATAAATGCAATGTCAAACTATAGTTAATAAGAAACCAATATGGAGGAAAGTGAACGAAAATCAAGAAAGAAAGATATTTAACCGTGTGCAAGGAGAAATGATTAAACGTATTTTGCTAACCAATTATA
This sequence comes from Vandiemenella viatica, assembly GCA_031002005.1. Lineage (NCBI taxonomy): Eukaryota > Metazoa > Arthropoda > Insecta > Orthoptera > Morabidae > Vandiemenella > Vandiemenella viatica. The sequence goes on from CM061920.1 coordinate 208,589,250, forward strand.
AAATTTTGAATTTTTTGTATACTTGTAGGAATTTTTATTAAACAATTAAAATGATACTTTTTTAATAATTCAGTTTTATTTTTTTCCATATAAATTCTCATAAATGAAACATGAATATCTCATTTTCATCATTCGGAGAAATATTGTTCTTACATTACCTGTTTTCAAGGGTATCCGCTAATCAGTAATACAACAAAAATGTATTAGTAGGCTTTCGCGGCCGTCTTTGTGAATAAAACCCTGATTTCTCCGGATAGTGCCATGTTTTCATTTCGATGACTAATCCTTCTTCAGAGATACTTTGTCTTTTTTGCATACTGCTTAGCAACGAGCGCCAAGCCCCATGGAGCACTAGCCCACTGTCTTCATTAAAATTGTTGCTGATCTTTAAAATTTCTGCTGCCTCTCTCACTCGTCGAGGTCCCCGCTGATGTTCTGCCCAGAGCAGCGTGACCAGTGTTGACGGCATGGCGAACTACAGCGGATCCGTCGCTGTTGTTTTGCTTGTAGTGGTGGATATTTTCTTTACGTCTCTCGGCCACAGTGCGGCCCGCGTCACAAGTGTAAACACCGCCGCAAGTAGGGAATTTCATTAAACCCGCCAGCTGGAGCGGATGTAAACAACTGTCGTTCACACTACTCAGTGACTGGCCATTGTGGGGCTGGAAACTGATCAGGCAAACAATAACCGTCAGAATTTCTTCTCGGATGTTTTGCATGCCGTGTCGACAGCTACCTATGTTCTGCAGCTTGTCTAAGGTGCACAAACAACAGGTTCCCTTACGACTAAGGATTGCAATCCTGCAATGTTTCCAATCCCGCGGGATCCGTGCGGGATTGGCGCAAACAATTTTTAACGCTTATATTTAAAACATAGTTACTTAAAACGTTAATAAATTAAATAATAATTAAATTAATAAATCAATTTTAATGTTTAATGATAAAAATTAATAGTTAACAATATTTTAATTGGCAAAATGATATTAAAAGTTTTTAGCATGTCTTAAGTACATTTCGAGGTTTTGCATTTTTCTTTTTTAATCTAAACCAATTTTTAAATAAATAATAAAAAATTGAAAATATTCAGTGTTAGGTCATATTATGTGCCTTACAATACATCACATGAATTTAAAAACATGGTTTGCTTGTAAAGTGTAGACTTTGCTCAGAACAAGATCTCATAACTTTTTGTCACTGCACAAGCACGAGACTTGGCTTTTTTTTTTTTTTTTTTTACAAAAATTGTTTTTGTGGGATTCATTATTATATCTTCTGATTCCTTGATTGATCTTACAGTTGATTCAATGTTATTTAAAGGAAACTACTCACCAACACTTAAACTGTCAAGTATTTCAATTTTACATATGTGGCGTAGCAACGTTTTAAGAGTGGAAATTATTACTTTTTAGTAAGAAAGGAGACTTTCTCGGTGAATGATTGCAGTGAAGTTTTCATAGATTGTACCTCCGGATTTCATTGTAAAAACACGAGATTTCACACGTGAGGGAGACGGCAGAGGCAGCCGTCGAAGTATGGTGTTCGTACAACACAATTCATCGATACACCCGTGAAAACTTCATTATAACTTTTTTTTGCCTTTAGTAGAAATAATAACAAGGAGAAGAGGTATTAGTCTATAGCCTGAGCGGCACATGTAAACAGGCGGGTTTCGTCAAAGAAACGCATTGAGGCAGCGGCCAAAACAGCAATAAGTCAAAGGATATACAATTGCTTTTTGATAGCTGCTAAATAAATAGGTATGTGATTAAAATTAGATAACATTAGTTTCCTATCAACGAATAATCAAATTTTCAGCCGCAAAAAAGGAAATTGTCACAATAACTTTATCTGCAAATACAGAAAATGGGAATAATGAAACCGCGAATAAAAAGCTGTAACTTTGTAGTTCAGATAATGTTTGCAACACATAAAAATAATTATATAGTTACAAAATCGTACTAAATACGCCACAGAACTCAAACTACAGAAATGTGTACTCGAAAATGAATACATAAAAGTGTATCTATTTACTTACGAATGGCGAAAGTTTCAAAAACAAACGTTTGTTCACACGCGCCAAATGCCAACTGGAAGGGTATAGGAAAACAGTGCAATACATCCGATAGAGACCGAGTGGGGCAGCGAGTCACATACTGACACGCGTTTTATCCGCATTTTGCGGATTGCGGATCCGCTTAATTTTGTGCGGGATCCGCCAGACTGTCTAATGATGCGGGATCCCGCGGGATTGCGGGATCCCGTTTTGCTGGATTGCAATCCCTACTTACGACCGATTGCGAGCGCGGTCAACTCGCCTACACATCCACTAGCACGGTATGTTGCCAGTAAACTGATACAACTTACGGGAGATACCACATCACCCGTAAATAACTCAGCACATTACATATGGATTATTAATGATCTGACACTGGATAAGATAGATTTAATTTTGATTTTCGACGAATGTCCCTCTTTACTAGTGTGCCAGGAGCGGAAGTATTACGTTGTAATTTTCTTGTGCTTGGTGTTTGTACTGAAATGACTGAATTTTGCCTTTGATCAATATTTTTTCAGTACTGAATCCGGTACGTCGATGACACCTTTGTAATCTGGCCTCTCGAACTGAAGAGTCTCCAGTTCTTACACCATCACGACTTAATGCAATATATAAATGGAAGAAAATGGACAGTTACCACTTCTCGAAGTACTGCTAAATAAGCACGTCGATGGACACTTGAATCATGCCCTGTACCGAAAGTTTTTTTCAGTACAGGGGTTAACTACAAGCTCAAGTCGAAGGAGTGGCTATGGGCTCACCACTATCCCCTGTTGCCGCTGGCCTTTTCATGGAAGCATTCGAAATACAGGTGCTTAACAACAGGCGCCTAAAACGGGGATCCCCAAACTTTTTACCCCGTCGACCCCTTGATACGATATTTGCCTTCTTACCAACCCCCACAAGTATTTAATAAAAGAATTAAATTATTTTTGGCATTTCTGATGCTAAGCAATAAGAAGGCCTGCATAACAACTCAACGAAATAATTTATAAAATCCACCCAATAAAATTAACAGAAAAACGAGATACTTTCCACTATTATTATAATCTCAAAAAATAGGAAGAATACTATGGATAGATGGAATAAATTTCGAATAAAAACCTGCCAAAAAGAGCAGATGGTTGTTGTACTGTTTTAACTTGTCACATTGCGATGAACCCACCTTCGTAAGGAACTCTTCAACTCTCAATACTGCAGCTATCACCTCTTGACAACCACCTTACCTCAGTGAGCAAAAGTAATTTGTTGAAAGTTTCATCATTTACTTCACATGACTTCGCAAACGGACGGGAATTGAGAGAATGAGCATTAGTTTTACTTATTGACCTGATTGTTAGTAGAACATTCCTATTTTTTCCTGTACAGTTTAATTGATCCTCTTTAGTATTAATCGACCCCTGGAGATCTCTTACCGACCCCAAGGGGTCGGTATCCACCACTTTGGGGACCCTTGACTTAAAACCTGCACTGGATCCGGTACGTCGATGACACCTTTGTAATCTGGCCTCTCGAATTGAAGAGTCTCCAGTTCTTACACCATCACGACTTAATGCAATATATAAGTGGAAGAAAATGGACAGTTACCACTTCTGGAAGTACTGCTAAATAAGTACGTCGATGGACGCTTGGGTCATGCCGTGTACCGAAAGGTGACCCACACTAAAAGGTAAGTCGCACCATCATCCGGCAACGTAGAGGAGCGTACTGACGTCACTCAACATGAAAGTGAAGACATTGTGTGACTTGTAAAGGAAATAACGATTCTAAAAAGAGTATTCCAAGCTTACGCCTACAATGAAATCAAAATGGTTTTTAGAACTACCAAACCCATGATGGATGAGCACATGTCCCATTGGAGCACAAATTTATTACGGAAGTTCATTTTTCATCCATATGTGAGAAGAGTCACCGAACTAATTGTAAAATTGTTGAAGCGGGTGGAAGAGCCAACAGTTTATAAATCACACTGCAAGCTTAGCCTGTCAAAGACGAAGGTGGAAAACTGTTTCCTTCCACACTACCTTGCAAGTGTTTATATAAAATTTCTTGGAATTGTGGCGATGTTTACATCGGTGAGACGGGTAGCACTGTGGTGGATTAACTTAAGGATAATATCCGTCACTACAAATAAAACAACAGCGATGGATGCGACATAGTTCGACATGCCGTCAACATCGGACACCCTATAAAATCTTAGGACATACGGCTGCTGTGGAGAGGAGACCTGTGGTGCCTTACAAGAGTGAAGGAGTCATCAGAATTTCTAAAGAACAGTAGTAATTTAAACGATAAGTAATACTCCATGACGGTAGGCGCTTTTTGCTAAGAGACGTGTAAACAAATATTATAATACCGAAGAAGGCTCAAGAATTACAGCTTAAAGCTTAGTAACCGAAATAAAACGTGGCATTGCCTGGAATACAAAGGTATTATTAGACCCAAATCTGGCTGAAAATTTGTTTTGAGGAAAAAGTCATTACAATTTTCGTTAAAACATAACAAGCTAGATGATATCTAATTTCTAAAATGATAACGAAAAACTGGTTTATAAACAAGATCATTATTCAACTTTCCAAAATTATATTTACTGTGCATTGTTAATGGCACCGAGAGTGGTGGGTGAGCGGTTAACGGTCTGGCCTCGCATTAGGGAGGACATCGGTTCGATTCACCGTCCGGGCATCCAGATTTGGGTTTTCCATGCTTTACCCAAATCACTCCATGCGAATGCCGAGATGCTTCTTTCAAAAGGCCATGTCCGAAGTCCTTCCCGTTCCTTATCGCCAGTCCTATCCCGCCTCTAATAACCTCGCCGTCGACGAGGCGTAAAGCCATAATTAAAAAAGTGTTAATGGCCCGACCATCGATATGTTATGAAACAGTAATGGTCCTCTTGATGTTTATTGTGTTGTTCCTGTCTTCATACGACCTTCTCATGAGGATAAATCCAGCAGACGTGTTCTGTTCATTCTTATTTGCGCTATTTATGAAACCACTGAATATTAAAGATCCTTGTGTGCAAGATAGCCGTGCCATATCAGATTCATCTAACGTTGAGTTCCACTTATAAAATGGGCATGAATACTAGAATGGTTCCCCTTTTTCCTTGTACTGTTAACTTTCAACTGGCTGGGTTTTGTATGGTGTCAAAATTTGTTGGAGTACCCTTCAATTTTCATGTAATATTTTTTGTCTCGCCTTTTACGGAAAACAAAAAACTGCCGATACGCCAGATCTGAGATGTGAATCTAGGGCCGCCGTATTACCCGATACCTAATGGCGGTTGTCTAGTACTGCTGGTTGTTGAAACTTTATATCTCCACATCCGACACTGTGCCTTTGTACTCTGTCCCATTGTTGTAATTCATTTTTTAATAAAAAGGATTTCCCGGCAGTGAGAGGATTGATGAAAAGTTAGTCTGTTTCTGATGGAGTGGGTACGCCGAAAATAAACATTTTTTTCTTTTATTTCATTCCCACCGGATGACACCCCGGAAGCAGGGTGGTGTAGGGCCACAGGGAACAATTCTTCAGCGATCTATATCTCCGTGCTTATATTCCAATGAAATTCAGCATTAACTCATAGTTGTTTTGACTTCAACTGTATGTCAGTGATAGTAATACACATTGGTGTTGTTATCTATGAACCATCCAGGAAACACAGACATGTTCATAATTCTCATAGGAGCAGAATCTGAGCAGTAGTTTCCTATTGTTATTAGCTGCAGATTTCATTACAGGAAGCAACAGATATAACGCTTCCTTTGATGCTGCTTAATAATGACATATAATCTGGCTACAATTAAAGTAGTAAAAGCTGATACCGCCAGACCCGTGGCGCGTTTACTCCCGTTAATAGGGGCAGTCTCGTGCTAAGTGAAAGCGTGTCTGGAGGCACTCAGGCAGGTCCCATCTGCTTAAAAGCCGCCTCGTGGTATCGGACGCCCGCTCATTACTTTATTAGTGTAATAAACAGCGCCTCGCTGCCTGCTGCTTATAAACCACGAGCTACAGCGTCTACGAGTCGAATTTTCTCTTACAGTTCACATCGTTAGCGACAGTGGAATACATCGTTGACAACTGTGTAAACTAACTTAGTCCACAACCGAAAGTTTGGTTGGCCTCTCCCGAAGGAGGCTACTAAGCCATTGCGTGAGAGGTAGGACGGCCAGTTCCTTTCCTCTGGGACCTATAGTTTAGCGCGGAATCCAAACCACGGAGCGTCCTAGCGTAGACCATTATGATCAAACACTTGAAAATCCCTTTCACCACAGGGATTTAAACCCAGGACCGGACCAAGGACTTCTGAAAGCGAGCGGCTGAACCACCGAGTCACCAAACCGCTCAAAAACAGTACATAACCCTGAGAAATCTGTACCGAGCGTGGTGGTGTAACGGCTAGCGTTCTGGCCACGCATTCGGGAGGACGGCGGTTCGAATCCCCGTCCGGGCATCCAGATTTGGGTTTTCCATGGTTTCCCCAAATCACTCCAGGTGAATGCCGGGATGCTTCCTTCAAAAGGCCATGGCCGAATTCCTTCACATTCCTTGCGCCCCATCCTTTCCCGTCTCTAAAGACCTAGTTGTTATAGGAGACGTTAAGCAGTATTAAAAAAAAAAAAAAAAAAAAAAAAAAAAAAAAAAAAAAAGAAATCTGTACCGCAGTATGGCAAGAGTGATAGAACAATTGCGTTCAGAACCGTGTGGAAACTTAACATAGTGTGGAAGGCTACAATGCCAGCCAGATTCCTTCCACGTTCAAGATCAACAAGTATTTCGATTGACAGCGGACGACACAGAGTTTAAGTCGTCATTATAATAGCTAAGGATGGCAAATATTTAAAAAAAAATCTTCTGTGGCATATTTAAAGAACCATCTTCCCGCCTAAATGAATAGATTTTTTAATTATAAAATTAGAACTAATAAAGGGTTTCTTTCAAATGCAATGACATATATTTGGAGCTATCTGATACGTTGAAATTTTTCATATTTTCAGCACATTCAGAGTCTGAATTACATCAGTAAAAATTAAAATTCAAGGTAAACTGACAAAACGCGTTAAAGGAAGAAGTTATTTCTGACTCTAGTAACTCATAATGTGACGGTTTAACGCATTAAAATATCCTCCAGTAGAGGCGTCTGGCATTTCGGTTGTTATGGCGCTTGCTTGCAAAACTCAGTACACCACGTTCAAAACCGGGTGGGGCACAGCTACGAAGGGTAGCGAAGCTCGAGAGTTA